>RPOG01005714.1:0-22316 GCA_008086565.1 Thalassoma bifasciatum
CAGAGATTTCTCCAGATTCTCTGAATCTTTTGATGATATTATGGTCTGTAGATGATGAAATCCATCAATTCCTGCAGTTGGACAAAGTTGAGAAACATTGTCTGATAATTCAATCTTTTGGTTTCTTGTAGTTGTTTTGGTTTTGTTGCCTTTTAGTGTTTTGCTCCAGTGTTTCTGTGGTTGTTTACTGGTGTTTCTTTTTGTGATTTTCCCTTGTGTTCACTCTCTATTCCTGTGTTCTTAGTTGTTCTTGAGTTTCCCTCCTGTTTGATTGGCCCTCATGTGTTTCACCTGTGTCTCAGGTCACACCTGTGTTTGATTAGTCCTTTAGCTTTATCATCCCTGTCTTGGGTTCATTTTTTTTTTTCAGTGTGTTGTCAAGTTCTTGACTCCTGTGTCTCTCGCTGTGTCTTAGATTTTTTATTTTCATGAGGTTTGGGACTTTTGAGTTAAATTCTGCTATCGGCTCCACCTCGACTGGTGTTTCTCACGATACCTGACACATTGTTGTTAAACTGTTGGACTGTTTGCTCACGCAGTTGTTGACAAAGTGGTGAACCTGGCTCCATCTTTGCTTGTGAAGGACTGAGCCTTTTGGGGATGATGCTCCTTTTATACCCAATCATGACACTCACCTGTTTAAATCAACCTGTTCACCTGTGGAATGATCCAAACAGCTTTTAGAGTTGGTGTTTAATTTCATTCTCATCTTTAAAATGTGGGAAAGCAGCAGCCAAAAAAAAGGGCGGTGAAAAAATCTTCCACAAATCTTCAGTTTACCTCCCATGAATCAGCGTTTCTTATCTGATGAAGGGTGGTTTCTATGGAAACAGGTTTCTGAAGCATCATGTTATTTACATCCACAGCTTGAACGGATGTGGAAACAGATTTTTCTCTGCTGACAAAGTAACAGATTGAAAGAAACTCTGGTGATTATCAGCGGCTGTGCAGGGATCTGTGAGCTCACAGAGGTGACCACTGCAGGAGGATTAAATCAGAGCGGAGCTTCGTGTGGGAACGAGGAGGATGAGCATCAGTCTGGAGAAACAGATTGCAAAGTTTCCGATTGAGAACAACAGACGATGATGAAACAGGTTTGCAACAGAACAGGTCGCTGCCCTCTCCTCCTCAACGCTGCAGCAACCATCATCAGTTTGTCCTGATTCACACCAGAACCCTGACAGAGCTGAGTCCTCTGATCACACACATCTGTTCACACGCAGGAAAAACCAACATTCACAGGAACCAGAACCAGGGCTGAAAACAAGCCCACACTAAAGACGAGTTATCAGAGGACATCAGAGAAAAATAAAAAGAAAGTGAGACATGAATGACGAGAAATGAAAAACTGGATTTGTTAAGGTTTTTTGTTTTAGTACCACTTGAAAGTTAAAATTTTGATATAAAAACTCAAAATGATGAGATAAGCCAAAGTAAGACTTTTTATAGATAAATTTAAACTTTTTATCTCCAAATCTTGACTTTTTCCCTAAAATTCTCAATTTCTTATCTCAAATTTTTGACTTTTCATGGAGATATGTTGACATTTTTCCCGTGATTTTGCCCTTTTTGTAAAAAAATAAATCATAATTTCTACTTTGTATCTCAAAATTTCATTTTTGTCTCGAAATTCGGACTTTTTCTACAATATTTTGATATTTTATCTTACAATTTTGACTTTTCATTGAGAAATTTGTCTTCTTTCCCCATGAATTTGACTTTGTTTTTTAAAAAAAACTCTAACATTTAACTAATAATTTCAACTTTTTATCTCCAAATCTTGACTTTCTATCTAACATTTTTGATATCTTATCTCAAATTTTTTACTTTTCATTGAGAAATTTTGACTTTTTTCCCCCATGATTTCAACTTTTTATGTGATAAAAATGTGACTTTTTATCTAAAAATTTGAACTTTTTATCTCCAAATCTTGACTTTTTCCCTAAAATTCTCAATTTCTTATCTCAAATTTTTGACTTTTCATGGAGATATGTTGACATTTTTCCTGTGATTTCGCCCTTTTTGTAAAAAATTAAATAAATAAACCTTTTATCACTATTTCGACTTTCATTTTTGTCTCAAAATTTTGACTTTTTCTACAATATTTTGATAATTTATCTTACAATTTTGACTTTTCATTGAGAAATTTGTCTTCTTTCCCCATGAATTTGACTTTGTGTTTGGAAAAAACTCTGACATTAAACTAATAATTTCAACTTTTTCAACTTTTTATCTCCAAATCTTGACTTTCTATCTAACATTTTTGATATCTTATCTCAAATTTTGGACTTTTTATGAAAAAACAAGAGTTTTTCTCCCCCATTCTAACTGACAATTTGACAAATCATCTCAAAATTCCAAGTTTTAAATTGATATCTTATCTTAAACTTTTCACTTTTTATGGAGAAATTTTGACTTTTTTTTTTTTTACCATGGTTTCAACTCTTTATCTAAACAGTTTCTTATCTTTAAATCCAAACGTGTTGCTTTTAACCCCCCATTTTCTGACTCTTTAAATATCTCATTTTTGAATATTTATCTCGTTGTTTTTGATTTCAATCAATAATTTCGTATACAAACCTTAAATTTGACATTCTGTGAATACTTTTGACTTTTTTCTCTACATTTTGACTTATATATTTTAATTTTGTTTTCTGGATAAAGACTGAGTTTTGATAAAAAGTCTTTTCGATCTGACTGATCCCAAACATCGAGGACGAATAAAAGAAATCACACCAGACAAAAGCTCAGGTTTTAAGAGGTGAAGACACAAAATGTGAGGAAATTTATCAGGAAATGTTGATCAAGTGCAGACGTGTCAGCTGATCTGCAGAAAGTTGCTCCAGGTCAGGAGCGTTTCTTCATAAACGTAATAAAATCAAAGTGACGACACTGAAGGAAAGAACAGTTTCTGCAAAGCTCCAAACTTAAGCTCGTTAAAGCTGCAGAGCTTTGCAGTGACTCTCTGCTCCTGTCTGTGTTTTGTAGATACAAAACGTGGGAAGCGGGATGTGCATGGAGATCAAACACTTTGTGTCGGGGAGTCCGATCCGCCTGGAGAGCTGCGTGAAGTCACGGGGGGAGGTGGGCTGGAGTCACGGACAGGTGAGGCTTTTTATTTATCATTTATCAGATCATCACGGGGAGTCAAATCTTCAAGGAGACAAACGTCTTTAACATCTTTAACAGACTCAGTCGTCTGTGCTGTTGTTCCTGCAGGTGTTGACGTTCGGTTGGAGGGAGGACATCAGGGTCGGTGACCCCATGCACACCAGGAAGGTTTGTTTCGACGCCGTCTCCCACAGCAGCCCCGTCACTCTGTACGACTGTCACGGCATGAAGGGCAACCAGCTGTGGCGCTACAGGAAGGTACTAAACACGACAGAGTAAAAAAAAAAAAAAAAAAAACAGACCTTTTTCAGCCCAACGACATCTTTAAACCATAGACTGTATAATGAGTGGACGTAACGACGTTCGGCTCAAACTGAAGCCTCCAGCAGATGCTCCGCCCCCTGGTGTCTGGCTGCAGTATAGGTCATAAGCCCCGCCCCCTCTAAGGTGGTATGATGATGTCATCTGGCAGCATGGTGTTCAGGTGTTTTTTTTCTGAGAAGTTAGTTTCTCATTAGTTATTGGACGTTAAAAACCGTGATATAAGTTTCGTTTTACGATAGTTGACAGCTGCCGTCCGTGAGTAGTTTTTATCGGGGATATAAGAAACTTCAGGAAAGAGCCAAAAGGAGACTAAACCTTCTGAAGAAGAAGAAATAAATATTTTTATTTCTCTTTTTTACTTGGCTCCACCGGAAATTCTCTACTGTGCAGACTCTGGCTGCACAATGGCAGCTTGAGAAACGGGGTTTTTTGGCTTCAAAAATGTAGAACGGTGACAGGGGGAGCCACGCTGTTTATTCTAGATACAGTCAATGCTTTAAACTCAGTCTGAAGATCTGAATGTCACACAACAGAGTTCCGCCCCGATGCAAACAGAGTGTTTTTGATAGGAGCACACCTAAATAATGGGGAACAAACTCAACAACTACAGAAATTTCTTAGAATTTTCTTTTTCACTTATATTCAGAACAATACAGTAATTTGGAGCCCATGCGGTGACTTCCAGTTCAGAGTTGAGTCAGTTTTAAATGCCTAAGAGCAGAAAAACTTCAAGCATCCATCTCTGTTTTCAGCCTTGTCTCTTTTCGAACAGATTATCTCTGTTTCTAAACGATATTGATTTCTTCAGATGATGACAGTCCCCTTTAAAAAAAAAAAAAAAGAACTTCAGTAAACTTCTGTTGAAAAGCAAAAAGCGTGTGAAACTTATCAGATTCCTCTGTCAAGGCTGAAACTGGAGCCTGTGCATACCGTTCTTCTTTCATACAGATCTATATTCTTCTCCTTTTTCAGGCAGAAATATGTGTGACTGACTTTTTACAGAAACTGTTTCGTGCAGCCTTTTCTGACAGAAACTGTCTGGATGACAAATTGACTCTATTATCATTTCACTGGATTACATTTCAAAAAACTGAAATCTAAGCAAATGTTTGGGTCTATTTTTCTGCTTGTCAAGTTTCTTGTTTAAGAAAAATGTCTTTGTGCAAGAAACTCAGCAAGTACATTTTAATGTATCACCTCTATTATTGGCCTGTCATGAATTATAGATGAAAAAAATTCAACTTTCTTATCCCAAAATTTTGACTTACTATGGGTAAAAAAATGCTCAACAAAGGCAACTTTTCATTTTTATGGTGTAAGTAGCAGAAATGTCTTTTTTCCATATGTTTAAGATCCAAAATATGAGTTTCCCTGCAAACTTTTGACTCTTTATCTTAGATTTTGATTTTTTATTTTGAAATTTAAACTTTTTTAATCTCAAAATCTTGACCATTCATTTAAAGAATTATCTTTATCACATTATTTTGACTTTTTTCTTTGAGAATTGTCTTAAATGTTGACTTTTGTCCCCATATTTTGCCTAATTATCTTAAATATTTAACTTTTTTCTCAAATGTTTTGACCTTTCTGTCACAACTTGACTTTTAATCTTAAAACTTGTTTTTTTGTTTTAGCCAAACAAATTGAAAAATATCTCAAAGTTTTGATTTTTTTAATCACAAAATGTTGAGTTTTGATATAATGTAATTTTGACTTAATATGGGTGGGAAAAAAGAAGAAAACTCAACAAAAACAAGTGTTTATTTTTATTGTTTAACTGGCAAAAATGTACTAATCTATATTTTTGAGACCCAAAATCTCTGTTTCTCTGCACACTTCTCCCTTTTAAATCTCAAAATTTCACTCTTTGATTCAGAATTTTTGATTTTTCATCCTTAAAATATGACTTTTTTATCTCACATGTTATTTAATTTTGCCATTATTGTTAAACTGGCAGTAATTTGCTTCCATACATTTGAGATCCAAGAACTGTATTTCCCATTCCCATCTCAAAATTTTGACTTTTCATCCTTAAAACTTGACTTTCTAATTAAAGTTTTGACTTTTTATTCTCAAAATTTGATTTAATTTTGGTCCAAAAAAAATCAACAAAGCCAAGTTTTTTTTTTTTTTCTGTCTGTCATGATTGATCCAATAACTGTCTCCATGAAACCATGAAACTGGAATGTTTCCAAAATCTTCACGCTGGAAAAGATTGAAAGAAGAAAGACGTGTTGGTTTTTCCTGAGTCTGCAGATCCTTCCCCTGACTTTAGTTTCTCTGTGTTTCTCTCTGTTTCTTCTGTGTTTGTGTCAGGATAAGACTCTGTACCACCCGGTCAGTAACAGCTGCATCGACTGCAGCCCGAGCGAGCGGCGAGTTTTCATGAGCACCTGTGACCCGTCCTCGCTCACGCAGCAGTGGCTGTTTGAGAAAACCAACGCCACCGTGCTCGAGCACTTCAACCGCGTCACCAACTGAGGCACCAGAGGTGAGAAACACTTCACCTCTTCAGTCCCTGCAGACTTTAACACCTCACTTTTTCACTTTTTCTAACGGCTGTGTGTGTGTGTGTGCAGGTTTCTAAACTCTAACTCTGAGTGTGTGTGTGTGTGTGCAGGTTTCTAAACTCTAACTCTGTGTGTTTGTGTGTGTTTGCAGGTTTCTACACTCTAACTCTGTGTGTGTGTGTGTGTGTGCAGGTTTCTACACTCTAACTCTGTGTGTGTGTGTGTGTGTGTGTGTGTGTGTGTGTGTGTGTGTGTGCAGGTTTCTGATGCGTCGGCAGGAACCATGTGAATAATCAGCTGCTTCAGCTTCACTCTGTGAGAAGAAAAAGATCTGGAGAGACGGACTGAGAGCTGACGCTCCAACACACACAACAACATCCAGACGATGACGGTCACACACACAGAACCAGCTCCTGACGAGGACGGAGGTGAGAGAGAAACTACGGTGGCCCTGAGGTACAAAACTCAACGGAAATTAAGAAAACACAACAGCAAATCAGAAAACTGTTGCCATGGTGTTTTTGTATTTGCAGTTATGTTTTCTTATTTGCTGTTTTGTTTTCTGATGATTTTTCTTATTGTTTTTTTCATTTGACTTTATATTTCCTTATTCATCGTTTTTTTAATCCATATTTGCGTCTGTGTTTCCACATTTTCCGTTTTGTTTTCTTATTTGTGGTTGCATTAAAGTATTTGCGGCTGTGTTTCCGTATTTTCTGTTGTGTTTTCTTATTTGCCATTTTGTGTTTTTGTATATGCATTTGTGTTCTTTTTTCTGATTTGTGGTTGTGTTATCTTATTTTCTGTTTTATTTTCCATCATTTTTTTCTGATTTGCTGTTGTGTTTTCATATCAGCTGTTTTGTTTTCTTGTTTTCTGTTGTGTTTTAGTATTCGCCGTTGTGATTTGTACTTCACCGTAGAAACCTGCTCAGCTGCAGCTTCTTTCCTGAACAAAAATGTTAAATTACTGTTTTATTTCTGTCCTTCCACAGGATGGAGAGTTCCAGTGAAACCTGATCATCCTGCAACAACAACATCACGACCTTAAAAAGCTCTGACAGACTGAAGTTTGGACTTTAACGCTCCATCAGAGGAATCTGCTCCTGTGTCTCTGGAAGTTTCTGTCACACACAGACTCTCCTGGACTGAATCATTTCACTCATTTCTGACTTTTCCTCCCTGAATAGTTGCCTTAACATTTCCATGGATAGAAAAACGTCTCTGTGCTAAAGGAAGCAGACAGAGTCTGGTAGCATATGTGGATTTTTTCAAGTCTTAATAACTCTGAGAGAAAAAGAAGAATCCTGAGAACTTCAAACACCTGCACAGTCTGCAGCGTCTCTGCAGGAAAATGCCTTTTACCCACAGAACGAAACCTTGTACATATTGAAAGAACAAATATTTATTTTTCTACTGACGAATAAAGTCTCCAACAACACAAAAGGTTTCTGTGTGTGTGTGTGTGTGTCTGAGAATGCAGATGATGTTTCTGCTGAACAGCTTAAAGGGAACATGAGCTGCATAACTCTCCAATTCCCTAAAGGTCAGAGAGAAAAACACAGAAACTGGTTCAGTCTCAGAAAAGAAGAAGAGAGTTTATCTGAAATAAATCAGTGAAATAAATCAGTTAAACTGTGCTGCTGTATTTACACTTATACTGTCAAATATTTAAATCATGGAGACAAAGACACAGTTCTGGTGATCAGATTAAAACATGTGCAAGGGGCCTCAAACACCAAGGTCTGGACATAAAGGTCCACGATAAAAGTGATAGAGCACGAGCTAAAGACTAAAACAGGAGCTAAAGGCTAAATCAGGAGCTAAAGGTTAAAACAGGAGCTAAAGGCTAAAACAGGCACTAGAGCAGGGATGTCCAAACTACGGCTCGGGGACCAATTGTGGCCAGCCGTCTATTTTCAAGCAGCCCTCAGCTCTCATCTCACCATGTGTTAGTTTTATCACTTAAATTAATCATGTTCTAATTGTTTACGTTTACAGTTTCTGTCAAGTTCTTGAAATAAATCTGAATATATCTGGTAACGTTTCACAAAGATTTGGACTGTGCATGGGCAACTTTATAAAGCTACAGCTCTGCACAATCTGCAAAAACTCAACAACTTTTACAGCTGACGTGTAATTGCATTTGGCATCATGCAAAATGGGTTTCATGAGTTTTTTAGAATTAAAAAAATGAAAAAAAAAGCACATGAGAGGACCAAAAAACTGAATTAAAGACATGAAATGATCAAAAAAAGACAAAAGTTGAAGCATAAAATGGTTCAGAATGCAGGATCAGAGATATTTGGGGGTTAAAATGTTTTTATAATTGTTGAATAAAACAAACGTGATAAAGTCCAGATCCTGATCCTGCCGTGAAATTGTTACATATTTTTCCCAGGTTTAGTTTTATCTCAAAGGTCTGCAATAACAGCACAAGCATGTTTGATAAAACCATTTTTTGTTTGTTCGTTTTTTTCAGAAACAGTTTTCCAACAGAGCGCTCATTTGTAACTTTCACTGTTAATAAACGTACGTAAGAGCCGCCGGCCCTCGGTCATTTTCACAGTTTCCAATACGGCGCTTTTGGAAAAAAGTTTGGTCACTCCTGCACAAGAGGCAAGTTTAAAAAAAGGAGGGTAATTCTAAGAAATGAGCCGAAGTCATGAGTCTGAAACAGGGCCTTAGATTCAAACAAGAGCTAAAGATCAATGTAGGAGGCTGAGACAGGAGCTCGGGGCTGGTGAAATTTCCAATTTCTCATCATTTACTTCATAATCTGACTGAAATGGACTTAGTTTTTGTTCGACGTTCAAAATAAAGTGTCAGTCACATCAGGAAAACACCTAAACTCTGTTTCCTTGGTGAAAACGTCAGAGATCAGGGTTATAACCAGCGTGGATTTCATCATCTATGACTCATACTTTCAAATATCTCTGCAGATAAATGGAATATCTCCAGGTTCAGTCGTGTTTAACACGGAGAGAATCAACAAAAACAAAAACCAGCGGCGCCTCCTTCAAAGTAAAAGCCTCTCTGAGCCGTCACCTCTTTGAAGTCGTTTCACCACAACAAACATCCTCCGCAGAAAAATCTGTTTCATCCCAGGAAAGTTTGGTTTGAGGGTTTGAGGGTGGTTGTTAGGAGATTTAAAGACAGAAGAGTAAAATGATTAAAGCGTAAAAAGACAAAGATGCTCACATTAAACTGAGCTCAGGTTGATCATATTTCTGAAGGATCATTCTGAGATTGTGGGTGAAAAAAAGAAAGTGAGTGCTGTGGTCTGTGACTCAGCTCCTGTTCGCCGACGGAGCAGACGTCTTATTGGAAATGTGATAAAGCTGAGGTCAAACAAACCCATCATTCAGGTTCAGTCTGAGGAATAAACCTGCTCCTCCGGCCAACGTTTCCCCACACAGGAGCGCAGCTGCCGCCGCCCCGAGTTCATTCGCCACTTTCACTTTTTTCTTATTGATAGAGTGAGTCATCAACCTGAGTGGCAAATCCAATACTTCGAGTATGAGTCTGCAGATTTTATTGGCCGTCTAATGCCGTGAAGGTCAAACAAACAGAGCAGTTAGAGTCTGATCAAGCTCATTCTTTTCCCCCAGGCTGCAGATTTTAAACCGCTGATGCTGTTTCTCAACAAAAACAACTTTTTATTCATGAAACTTTGCACAGAGAGAAAATAATCTCCAAACTGTGAACATTTAAAAAGTTTTTATTCTAAGATCACTGACTGACTTTCTGAATCTCTTATCTCACATTGTACAACAAAGTTTTTTATTTCTTCACGGCCTCAAACCAAAAACCAGAGTAGTTTTTGTTTTTTTCAACTTAGAAATAATACCAGAGGTTGGAGGCAACCAAAAACTTCTTACTCAGTAAGAATTACTCAGTGGTGCCGTGAGTTTGCTGTGATCGAAAAAAAAAAAAAGTAAGTTCACATCGATGCATCGAACATGAAGATTCTTTGTAAGCCTGAATCTATCTAATATTTTTTATTTACTGCAACAGGAGTGGTACAATCAAAGGCCGGGAGCTATAATTTCATGATTTTTGTTGAACCTTTCCACAAAGAGAGCAAAGCTGACTACAAAGAGGACACTGAGGGCTGATAAAGCTGGTTTTGTTTGCACGAAGTTGTCAGACCAGACTGTGGAAAATGAACTCTCTAACTCCTACAAAGTTTTACCTAAAAAGCTCAAACTTCACCTAGATGTAGATGAGAAGGTGTAGAAGTGATGTGGAGGATGTTTTATGTCTGACATGAAGCATCTTGCAAGAGAAGAAAAAAAGATGTTTCAGCTGCATTTATCCTGATGTGAACTTTATCCACATATAAAAACATGATATTTTCTGTCACTAGAGACTTTAATCTTTAAATGAGGAGAAACTGATGCTTTTGACCTTATGGTTCTACAGTTATAAGCTTTAAAACATAGTATGGTAAATAGGTCAGAACTGGGAACTAAGGGTTAGCCCAAAATTTAAGATCAAAGTCAAAAAATCTGAGAGAAAATGTTAAAATTTTTAGACAAGATTTTAAATATTAAGAGTCAAAACTTGGAGAGGAGAAGTCAAAAATTCAGTATAAAATGGTGAAATTTTAAGATAGTACTGAAATTACATGATAAGATTTTAAGTAATAAGAGTCAAACTTTTGAGATAAGTCAAAATTTTAAGATAAATAGTCTAAATGATGAGATCAAATGTCAAAATGTTCTCTTTACAATTTCATTTAGCAGACACTTTTGGCCAGAGATGTTTTCTAGTGAGTGACTTTGCGAAAGTTTGGTGTTTGGCTCAGAGAAACTCGCTGCACTGAGGCAGCTGGACTCGAACCTACGACCCCATTATTCCAAGTCCATGACTCTGCCACTGAGCCACAGCTCCCACCTCCACCCTAACCTTCAGATAAACTCTTCAATGAGATAAGACGTCAAATATTAAGGGTCAAAATTTTCAGATGATTCAAAATTCTGAGGTAAAATGTCAAAATGAGAAGAAAGTGAAAAAGTTTAGATTGTGACGTTTTGAGACAAAGTCAAAATTCCAGGATGAAAATTGAAATTTTGGGGAAAAATGTAAAATTTTAAAAGCCAAAATTTGAGACGAAGACTCAAATTTGTAAGATAAAAAGTTGAAACTTTGAGATAAACATGTCAAAAAGTTAATTCTATAGTTTCATTCAGCAGATGCTTTTGTCCAGAGCAACGTACAGTGGTGAGTGGTGTGTGCAATTTGGTGTCTTGCTCATGGACACTTTAGCATGTCCTTCGATCCAAGTCATACTGTGGTGAGTAATTTGGTGATGTTCTGCTTGAGGACACTTTGACTGATGCAGCTGGAATCGAACCTGTGACTCCATGATTCCAAGTCCTTGACTCTGCCACTGAGCCACAGCTCCCACCTCCACCCTAACCTTCAGATAAACTCTTCAATAAGATAAGACGTCAAATATTAAGAGTCAAAATTTTTAGATGAGTCAAAATTCTAAGATGAAAATTGAAATTTTGGGATAAAATGTATAATTTAAGATCCACAATTTGAGAGGAAAAGTCAAATTTCTAGGAAAAAAAAGTTGAATATTTTAAATAAAATGTCAAAGTGTTAATTCTATAGTTTCATTCAGCAGATGCTTTTGTCCAGAGCAATGTACAGTGGTGAGTGAGGGTTTGGTGTCTTGCTCATGGACACTTCAGCATGATCAAACATGATCTTTGATCCAAGTCATACGGTGGTGAGTGATTTGGTTTTGCTCAAGGACACTTTGACATGTGACTGATGCAGCTGGACTCAAACCTGCAACCCTCTGATTCCAAGTCCATGACTCTGCCACTGAGCCACAGCTCCCACCTCCACCCTAACCTTCAGATAAACTCTTCAATGAGATAAGACGTCAAAATTCTGAGGTAAAAATTGAAACTTTGAGATAAAATGTCAAAAGTTTAATTCTATAACTTCATTTAGCAGATGCTTTTATCCGAAGGTGAACAGTGATGAGCAGTTTTGTGAGGGATCAGTGTTTTGCTCAAAAACTCTCTAACTCCTACAAAGTTTTACCTAAAAAGCTCAAACTTCACCCAGATGTAGATGAGAAGGTGTAGAAGTGATGTGGTGGATGTTTTATGTCTGACATGAAGCATCTTGGAGTTAATATGTTCAAAAATTGGTTATAAAAAATGAAGAGGAAAAAAGGTGTTTCAGCATTTATCCTGATGTGAACTTTAGCCACATATTAAAACATGACATTTTCTGAAACTAGAGACTTTGATCTTTCCAATTAGATGTCACTGATTTCTGTTGACAGTTAAAAAACCTTCCTTTTGTTAAGCTGGCCTTTGACTGATCTTATACAGACTTTTTTCATCATGTTATTGTTTCTTTTACCGTTTCACAGTTTTACACTTCCACGATCTCATTTTAATATTTTTTTTCTGTAAAGCATTTTGTGATCCTGTTCTGTGAAAGGTCAGAGGAGACGACTCTCACCATCTCCAGGAAAATAAAGATAAATTCCCTGTGAGGTTGGAGATGAGTGAACATGGCTGCCCTGCAGTCAGCGATAAACATTTATTACTCTCAGACTTTTCATTAGCAGGTCCAACAGTCAAAACTCAATTAGGTGTGTAATGGGGATTTTCAATCAGGGAGACTTAATTAAAAAGAAAGGCTTAAAACCTAATTAAATTAATTTATTTGAAACACAGCACAAAGGGAAAAGTGCAGAAATATGAGACAGAAAAGATCAGAGAGAGAAAGAGCAGGTTCTGCCTCACTTATCAGACGCTCGCTCGTCCATGTTTGTGGTTTCTGTGGCTCTGACAGGTCGGTAATAACCGCTCCACGTCTGTGCAGGACGTCAAACATTCACGGTCCTGTGTCACATCCTGAAGGACAGTCATGGTCATAAAGTCACAGGTCAGTGAGTATCTGAGTGTTTCCAGCTCACATCCTTAATGGGAGCTACGTGATTGGTGCTTCTCTGCACCGCTGTTTCCAGGGACTGCAACAGTTTTTTAACCCCTTACGCTCCACCCAAGTCTGGCCTATTTACCATGCTGCATTTCAGAGCTTATAACTGTACAACAATAAGGTCAAAATTCATCAGACACCTCATTTGAAAGATTAAAGTCTCTAGTTTTGTGGCCAAAGTTCACGTCAGGATAAATGCAGCGTTTCCTCTCCATTTTTTAAAACCAATTTTTGAACATCATTAACTTCAAGATGCTTCATGTCAGACATAAAACATCCACCACATCACTTCTACACCTTCTCATCTACATCTGGGTGAAGTTTGAGCTTTTTAGGTAAAACTTTGTAGGAGTTAGAGAGTTTTTGAGCAAAACACTGAACCCTCACCAAACTGCTCACCACTGTTCACCTTCGGATAAAAGCATCTGCTCAATGAAGTTATAGAAATAAACTTTTGACATTTTATCTCAAAGTTTCCATTTTTCCCTCAGAATTTTGACGTCTTATCTCATTGAAGAGTTTATCTGAAGGTTAGGGTGGTGGTGGGAGCTGTGGCTCAGTGGCAGAGTCATGGACTTAGAATCGTGGGGTCGCAGGTTCGATTCCAGCTGCCTCAGTGACACGCTAAAGTGTCCTTGAGCAAAACACTGAACGTCACCAAATCACTCACCAGCGTATGACTTGGATCAAAGGTCATGCTAAAGTGTCCATGAGCAAGACACCAAGTTGCACACACCACTCACCACTGTACGTTGCTCTGGACAAAAGCATCTGCTGAATGAAACTATAGAATTAACTTTTTGACATTTTTATCTCAAAGTTTCAACTTTTTATCTTACAAACTTGAGTCTTCGTCTCAAATTTTGGCTTTTAAAATTTTACATTTTACCCCAAAATTTCAATTTTCATCCTGGAATTTTGACTTTGTCTCAAAATGTCAAAAAAAAAACTAAACTTTTTCACTTTCTTCTCATTTTGACATTTTACCTCAGAATTTTGAATCATCTTAAAATCTTGACTCTTAATATTTGACGTTTTATCTCATTGAAGAGTTTATCTGAAGGTTAGGGTAGAGGTGGGAGCTGTGGCTCAGTGGCAGAGTCATGGACTTGGAATCATGGGGTTGTAGGTCCGAGACCAGCTGCCTCAGTGCAGCGAGTGTCTCTGAGCCAAACACCAAACTTTCACCAAGTCACTCACTAGAAAACATCTCTGGCCAAAAGTATCTGCTAAATGAAATTGTGAAATGAACATTTTGACATTTGATCTCATCATTTAGACTTTTTATCTTAAAATTTTGACTTATCTCAAAAGTTTGACTCTTATTATTTAAAATCTTATCATGTAATTTCAGTACTATCTTAAAATTTCACCATTTTATACTGAATTTTTGACTTCTCCTCTCCAAGTTTTGACTCTTAACATTTAAAATCTTATCTAAAAATTTTAACATTTTCTCTCAGATTTTTTGACTTTGATCTTAAATTTTGGGCTAACCCTTAGTTCCCAGTTCTGACCTATTTACCATACTATGTTTTTAAAGCTTATAACTGTAGAAGCATAAGGTCAAAAGCATCAGTTTCTCCTCATTTAAAGATTAAAGTCTCTAGTTTCAGAAAATGTCATGTTTTTTTATGTGCGGCGAAAGTCAACGTCAGGATAAATGCAGCTGAAACACTTTTTTTTCCCACTTCATTTTTTATAACCAATATTTGAGCATCATTAACTTCATGATGCTTCATGTCAGACATAAATCATCCACCACATCACTTCTACACCTTCTCATCTACATCTGGGTGAAGTTTGAGCTTTTTAGGTAAAACTTTGTAGGAGTTAGAGAGTTTTTAGTCTCAGGTGTCAAACAGTAGATCGACACTGTAAACAAAACCAGCTTTATCAGAGCTCAGTGTCCTCTTTGTCGTCAACGTTAGGGTCACGGATTGTACCGCTGAAGGATTATTTGCAGCAAAAACATCAATTTTTCTGCAGTTTATCCAGCTACATCAGGCTCTGAAACACAGTAGAAAGGTCAGAATCTGGTGGAGTGTGAGGGGTTAACACTTTGGTTTTCATTTATAAATCACTGGCACGAAGAGTGAAAGAGCATTTTGACTCAAAAACAGTTCAATGTAAAGTCTGACGACGCTGCTCTGTAACTGTTGACTTCATTCCTTGAAAGTTCGACTTTATTTCCCTCCGTAAACGATGAATAAAAGATGTGTCTCCTTTGTTTCTCTCTGCCTGTCCCTGTGACTAACTCTTCTATCAGAATCAGACACAAACAGCTTTTCTCTGAAATCATGTTTCTACCACCTGAAAGCTGAAGGTAAATGCTGAGGCATGAAGGTGCTTTTATTTCTGCTGTGTGGGGTTTGATTGAATTACTTTATTTCATCCTCTGCTCTGGTCCCCGGCGTGCATCCATCTTTTCATTTCATGCTGTCTGATGTTCACATTACACATCATCAAAAGAAGTGGGTGCAATTTGCAGGGTCATAACGTGATGGAGGTGATTGTGGAGCTGATTGTGGAGCTGAACGTGTTTGAAATGGAATTTAAATGACGCTGGGTTTCTGCCGCTTTGTTAAATTGACTCGACACAGTGTATTACACACACATAGTATCGCACACACACACACACACACACACGCCTCCGGAGTATGGCGGTAATGGTGAAGATTACCCACCATTCATTTCTGATTGTCTCTGCATCTGTTTGGAGTCAAAGTTTCAATCAGACGTCTTTTCAAACAGCACTCGGAGTAAAGAGCAGACAGAGAATGAAATGTTCCATTTAATCAAAGCCTGTGTCGCTCCCTCACTGCAAACTAATGTCTCCTCAGAGCAGAAAGCGTGTCTGTCATCAGCTCTGAAAGATTGAATCCATTGTCAGGAGGAGCCTGGCGTTTAAAGGAGTCAGTGATCGGCAGAACACGTGTCCACGCTCACATTTACAGAGCGGAGACAGGAACAATGACAGAGCGCTCGCTCCTCGCTCTGCTACAGTCAGATATCAGAGAGTTCAGAACAAAAGACTCTTTTACTGAAGGAGATTCAAACTGTAACAACAGAAGAGACGTCACCTTCCTCTGTTAGGCTGAGACACAAAACCTGCATGAAAAACCATCAGTTTGACCTTTGGTTAACATTCAAGACATTTGGGTCAATGAGGTGACGTCCCTTTTTTTTGTGTCTGAGTGCAATATTTCCTTCCATCATGAATTGAGTATTTCATCACATGTATTTCTTTATTCTATGAAACCTGTGTTATTTGAACACATCTTTAAACGATTAAAATATAACATGTTTTTTTCAGTTTTGTTCTTCTGCTGCTGAATCTACTGCCTGCCGTCTACCAAACCCATTCTTTAAAAACCCCTGTAGACTTGAGTTGGAAACCCTGTTCTTTAAAAACCCCTGTACACTTGAGTTGGAAACCCCGTTCTTTAAAAACCCCTGTAGACTTGAGTTGGAAACCCTGTTCTTTAAAAACCCCTGTAGACTTGAGTTGGAAACCCCATTCTTTAAAAAACCCCTGTTGACTTGAGTTGGAAACCCTGTTCTTTAAATACCCCTGTAGACTTGAGTTGGAAACCCTGTTCTTTAAAAACCCCTGTAGACTTGAGTTGGAAACCCTGTTCTTTAAAAACCCCTGTAGACTTGAGTTGGAAACCCTGTTCTTTAAAAACCCCTGTAGACTTGAGTTGGAAACCCTGTTCTTTAAAGACCCCTGTAGACTTGAGTTGGAAACCCTGTTCTTTAAAAACCCCTGTAGACTTGAGTTGGAAACCCCATTCTTTGAAGACCCCTGTAGACTTGGGTTGGAAACCCTGTTCTTTGCTGAATCAAACTCAAATAACTCAGTTTCCGCCTAAAACTTATGTTTTGAAGTTTTGCAAACTTAACTCATAAAACAAGACCAACTTTACTGGACAAACATAATAAAGGTAGGTCAGATTATTTCTCTGAAGTAGTTAGGTATACTTTTTTTTTCTTTGGTTCTGATTCCTTACATCTTATTTCTTTGTGTCGTGTTTTTGTGTAAAGCAGCTTATTGAATCTGAGTGTCACAGTGGTTTCATGGTTTCCTCGTAGGTCACCAACAAACTGAAGATGTGAAACGTGTTCATGTCAACACTTGAGAGAAATTATTAACATACAGAAAACATTTAAGAACCACTTCCAGAAACGATGAGTCACTGGTCTGTTTCAGTCATAAATGAGCGGATCAGTGTTTTTTTCCTGCAGAGTCTGATGTTTTATATCTGATGTTGTTTTATTATGTTTTCACATTAATAAGGTCTTAAACTGAACCTCCTCTGCAGTGACTGACTCTTCCCGTCCTGCAGCGTGTGATAAACATTTGGAGCAGAGAGACTTTTCATTAGCAGGACGAGCAGTCAAAACTCAATTAGCTGTGTAATAAGGATTTTCAATCAGGACAGACTTAATTAAAAGAAGGCTTATGGAGTAATTAGATTCATTTATTTCTGACCACCGTGCATTATGGGAAAGTTGAGGAAACTGGATTAGTCTTTCCTTATGATGTCGTCACTCTGAGAGGGAAGTGACGCGGCGTGCTGTACGAGAACGCCAGAAATAGAAGGAATGATTGGGTTATAACGTTTGGAGACCTTAATGTTATTAGATGAGCCCTGAAAGGAAACATGATCAAGTTTACTCTGATTACAAACACGAAAAATCCCATTACATGTCCAACATCCCGCTGCACATAAATGTTTTTGGAGGAAGTATTAGGTTTAGTTCCATATTTCAGCCTTTAAATAGTCAAAGATGTATTTTCCAAATGAGTTTCTCTTCAAGTCCATTCATGCCAGTGTTTCTCCTTCTCTCTCTGCTCCGTCTGTGAATCTTTAGAGGACGAAGCCTCTGACTGTTTGTTCTTCAGCATCACAACGTTCAGTATATTCAGTTATTGGAGACAAAGATGAGAAAGAAAATCCAGCTGAGGACTCCACAGTTCTCCTGGGGGAACTCAGCCTCCAGTCTTTGGCTCATGTTTACGTTTTTAACCCCGTTTTTAGAGTTAACACAACTTTCTTAGTTGGACGGTGTGTGAACCTTCATCATCAGAGTTTGTGTTGGGTTAAGTTTTGGTTTCATGTTTCCCTGAAGGATCAGAAAAACTACGGCTCAACATTTTATGATCCTGTGAGACTCAGAGATTTGTTAAAATACTTGTTTTATTTACATGGAGACGTTTGCTGGAGCGAGTAAATTACAGGATGTGGAGGCACGGAGCAGAAGCTCATTGTACTGCAGTCAGTTACTCACACACACACACACACACACACACACTCCTGTCCTCTCAGAGCAGATTTATGCGTGCAGCTGTATATTCTGCTCAGGTTGCCTCCAGCAGGCTCTGGTCCAGCAGCAGCAGCAGCTTGTGTGCAGCAGCCAAACTGCTCTTCAAAGACTCTTCAGCGGAGAGAAAGCAATAAAGAACGTCAGCAGTGAATTAGAGTTTACGTTACATAACAAGCTCCAGCTGCTGCTGCGGGAGCCTTTTCTGCTCCTAAATCAACTTTTTACAACCGGGATGGAGTCAGGGCGTGCGTTTGTCACCTTCCAGCTAATCTTTTCTACATTTTATACAACTGTGAGAATGAAACCTGCTCTGCTGGAGCTCAGCTCTTACAGACTGTGTGTGTGTGTGTGTGTGTGTGTGTGTGTGTGTGAGCAGCAGAGAGGATTCTGGGACAGAGTCATCACATGCAATTACAGCTGCCTCTAACTCTTTCAGACATCTCTCTGCCTCTGTTTCTGTTCCTGTCTGTGGCTGTTTTCCAAACCTACTTCCACATGTAGTCTGCAGTGTGACTGTTTTGTTGGACCTGTTTAGTCGTATACTACTCTGGATTTCTATTTTTCTAATGTTTAACTTTATCATAAGTAAACCATGAGAACATTTCAGTCATTGATTCACCACATCAATCAGTGGAGAAGTTACAGGAGCAATAAAAGTAGATAAGTTCAATTAGATGTTAATGAGAAACAGAGGAAAATAAATAAATGAAATTAAGCATGGGAAGGAAGTTGACATTTTTTTGAGAATTTTTATGGAACATTTTTGATTCATTTAGAAAAACAACAAATTCAGGGAGAGATTAGAGTCCTGATTTTATTAAATGTGTAAAGGTATAAAAGTTTATTACAGCAAAATCTCCATATTTGATTTTTAATCTCGCACCAAAAGTTATCGTGTATTGAAAATAAATCTGAAACCAACTGACTTTTTATTTTTCCAGCTGGTGTAAAAACTGCGTCCTCATTACCCACGTAGGCTGTTAGTGTAAAATAAAAAGTGATAAATGATTTAGGGGCTTTTATGAATTTGGTAAAAGTAAACAGCTCTTTCATGATGAAGTGAGCAGATTTACCGCTGTTTCTTTCCTGTCACTTCACTTTTATCTCTGGGACCGTTTCACATTTTTGTTGTTGTGTTGTAGTTGAGCTGATTTATTCCAGTAGGTGTCAGTAATTCACCTCAACCTGAGCGCCCCCAAACTGACAAACGCCATTAGCGCAGTGCATTGTGGGAAACAGTACGCCAGGTAGACTGGTCCGTTACAGACTGAGAAATTTTCCCGGATCAGTAGAAACATCCGGGAACTTGTAGTTTACTACAGATCTACCAAGTTTTCACAAACTGATGCTACAAACTGAGTTTCAGCAGAAGTAGGAGGAGGTTTGGAAAACAGCCTTCGTTTCTGAGTCTTCTCTCTGCAGCAGGTAGGAAGCTCTTTTCCCTCCATGTGTCACGTCGTTGCTGCTTCTTTACCTCCAGAGTCTGTTACAGAGTTTAGGTTCAGACAATCGATTTAGCAACTATTGCCTCCAGCAATTTGTGCCCAGCGTGCATGAGAGAGTGTACTCTGCAATAAACTCATCCTGAGGGGGATTATCCCTGAGTCCTTACACTTTTGGAGATTTAAAAACAGCACTGATTCAATTCTTTAAAGCTGGAAGACGTCTGTGTGGAATAATGGTGAGTGAATTCTGGACATGCAGTGTAAAAAAACCTGACCTCTGAAAACAGCAGCTCACACTGCAAAAACGGAAATCTAAGCACGTCATTATGTTTTATTTTTAGTAGAATCTGTCTTACTATTCTTGGTTTGAGCCACATTTACTAGACAAGGTCATAAAAATGTCTCATTTCATCCTGTCTTGTTGACCAAAGTTACCTTATTTTCTGACTTCAACATTAACTAAAAACATGAAACTGTGCCTTTACGGTCTGATGGAGAAATGCTGTACTTCTGTGTTTGTAATCTATGTTATCATTCTGACGTCAAGGACAGACTGCTCATGCAGAAAGTAGGTATCAGCTGTTTACAGAATGTGGTTACATGATGTCCATTCAAATATGTTCTGCCTGTTAACTGCTGATTTTTACATGACTAATGACTATATGATCACGCCCAGATTAGGGAAGGGGATTAGGCACCCCAAACCTAGTCTGGAACAGGCGGCAGCGGAATTGCAAAGTTCCGAGGGCACGTTAAAGACGTAATATCATGCTGGGGAGAGGATTGAAGGCCCCCGTGTCTGATGAAGTATGAATGAACATACTGCCGTGGTACCGTCTAGTCGGCGCACTGGTCGCATGTAGGTGTGTGGGCCAGGCGTGGTACGTGGGTGACAGCCCAGTGGATCGTCTCCCCGAGTTTTCCAATGGAGACACTTGTCCGTTCCGACCACTTTTGCCAGTTTCAAGGATATCGGGTATCGCTTCACCCCATCCCTAGTCTGGCAGCCAAGGGTTGGCCCACCGAACATTCCACTACGGGGTCCTGCTTCATGGACTGGGGATCGCTATCGACTGGGTCACCGGCCGGTCGGGTCGCAGAGGGCAGTAAGACCATGTTGATGGCCGCCGCGCTCGGCTCAATGTAGAGTCAGGCCACTACAAGCTGAAACCGAGTGAGTTAGTAGGAGAGTAGTGCTTCTGTGATCAGTGTTTGTGAAAAGAAAACACTGGGAAGCAGAAGGCTGAGTTGTCAATCCAGGGGAGCCTGGGCGGAGACCTCAGTGGAAAGGGGTCTAGCCTGGGACTGCGCCCTGGTAGAAGGAGGTCCGAAAGACTTAAGTAGATGATTTCACTGTGAATAAAGAGCTGAACAAAGGGGAAGTCTTTGAAGCTGATAGGAGTCAGAGTGCTGAAGCCAGACTTCCCTTTTGCAAAAGCATTAACTCAGTATCTGTGCCTTGGAGCTTCTTTGGACACCCGCAGCAGCAGCTGATAGCCAGTTAGGTGCTTAAACCCAACAGGTCTCATCCTGAATGTTTTTGAGGGATTTAGAAGATGTGAGTTTAAACAAACAGACGTCAGCCCCTAAAACGCCGTCTGAAGTCAGAGCAGAGTGTAAAAGTTAAACTGAATGTTTAAGTGTAATGAGCTTAAAGTGCATAAAGTTAACAAAGTAAATTTAATCTGCTGAGGACGCTGCTTCATTTCTCTCTGACAGGTCTCTTCAGCGGGGGGGCGGAGCTGAGATGGATGCGACGCCGTGAAGAGTCTCCTCCAAACCTGAAAAGCTGAAAGGAAACTTTTCTCACACACACTCACACACACACTCCTGAGATGGCCTATCATTTTAATTCCATTTCATCTTGTTTAAAGCCTCGTCTCGTGGCACGCAATTTGCACAATCCTGAATGTGAAGCATTCATCCGAACGCTCGAGGGCTTTTCTCTGAAAGGACGGTGACAACTGAGGAAAAATGCGCCGTCTCACCTCAGCGTGTGGCGACAGCGGCGGCGTCTCTGTGTGATGTTCAGCGAGGGATGAGCCACTCCAGGGTTTATTTTTGTGATCAAGTGCTGTAATTTACTCTCTGTGCTCCCATTTATACTGGAGCTGCCACTTCACTTAGTCATTTTCATACATTTCCCAGAGTGCCTTTCAACTCTCAGCAGGTTTTTGGAGCAGAAACTGGAGGATGTTTTCCTCCTACACCACTTTCAAATATTCAGATAACTTACACATCCATCTTTTGGCCCTTTTCCACTGACTCGTCTCAGCCCTACTCTACTCGCCTCTACTCAGTTTGTGTTGTGTTTCCATTAGCGCGGTACTACGCGGCAGACGCCAGTTTTTAGTACCTACTCTACCCTGGTTCTAAGAGAGTAAAGCTGATACTAAAAGGTGACGTGGACGGACTGCCGGTCACTCATTGGTCAGAGAATGTCGTCTCTGCAGCTTCTGACTCTGAACAAATCACTTACAAGAGGCAAAGGAATAAGTCAGCGACGGGTTTTTAATGACATTTAAACCTGACGGCACAGAACCAGACTGAATGAAGACAAAATACAGCCCTAAAATGCTCCTTCATGATTCCTAAAGAAGTTAAAAGTCCTTTTTAAA
>RPOG01005715.1:0-29671 GCA_008086565.1 Thalassoma bifasciatum
AGCAGAATTTTCTGATTTTTTTGGCCTTTTCCCAGATAATATGAATGGTAACACAAAAACCTTTCTGTCACCCATTGTTAGAGGTTAGGTGAAGACATTTATTGACAAACAACAGTGTTTTCTCTTTTTAAATCATAATGACAACAGAAACTTCAAAAATGACCCTGTTCATTTTTTACACACACACACACACACACACACACACACACACACACTGATTACAAGCAAATAGATCACAGGTGAGGATGGTAACCTTTAGTAGACATTCAAACACATTTGTGTTCACTTTTGTGCATTTATCAGGACAAAACCACCAGAGTGTGTAAACTTTTTAACAGGGTCATTTTTGAAGTTTCTGTTGTCATTATGATTTAAAAAGAGCAAATAAATGTCTTCGCCCAACCTCTAACCATGAGTGATAGAAAGGATTTTGTGTTATCATTCATATTTTCTGAGAAAAGGCCAAAAAAATCAGAAATTCTGCAGGAGGGGTGTAAACTTTTAGGCCCAACTGTACATGCCAATCATAACATTGATTAGTCCGATGTCTCTCTTCAGACGTTTCTTTATAGATTCTCCCTAGAGTTCAGATCTGGCAGGTTTTCTGGCCAATCAAGCGCAGTAATTTCATGGTCATTTAACTGGCTTTTGATCGTTTCCGAAGTGTGCAGGTGCCAAGCCCTGCTGGAAAATGAAATCAGCGCATGAAGCTTGTCAGAGGGAGAAAGCATGACGGACTCAAAAATTTCCTAGTAAACATTCAGATTACCAGGAAAAAGGGTTGATCAACAACAGCAGATAACACTGCCATCACAAAAACCATCACTGACTGGAAACTTTACTCTTTTCGAATTTATTGAGATGCACCTGTGCATGTTACTGTATGAGCTTTTTTTCTCCTGCTTTCCCACAATAATAGTGTGGAAAAACTGCTGTGGGGAGCCCTGTGCTAATCTGCTACCACAAGATTATTTCCCAACAGAATGAGAAAACCCTCAGTTCAAACTGTGTAATGATCATAAATACTTTCAGAGGGTGATAATGCCAAACATATGGGTGCACTAGCTGCACGGTTACATCTGCACTGTTCCACATGCTGGTTCCCATTTGTTTCAGGGCCTGTTTCTTATTCCCATCTCCAAAATTTAAAAAAAAAAAAAAGTTTTATTGATAGTAGTTTAGATGATAGTCATAGTACTTCAAACCACTGAATCATTTATAGCAGTCATGTTTGTAATTTCTAAATCAAAATAAAATGGTTTTTTTGCACACTAAATATCTGTACTGACAAATGGGTTGCAGGTAATATCGGGAATACCTGCAACTACTGTATCGGTCTTACTTGACAGAGTTTTATTTTGAAAATCTGAATACAACAGAATAATTCAATTTGTTAACAGTGAGGCTACCACTGATTTTATACACAATTATTATTCATGGTATTACTATACAGGGGCTGGAGGCCTCTTAGGTTTTTTTTTTTTTTTTTAAATCTCTCCTCAGTCTTTTAGAGTGGTCATTTGTTTTCCTTTTAGTGCTTGTCTTATTTCTGTTTTATTTAAAACCATAGATTTAAGTAACTTTTAATATTGCGATGCACCCCGTACATGTTATGCCCCTAATAGGTATTCTCAAATTGATAGTGTGTTGCAGTTTTAAATCTCCACGGTCTGCTGATGAACAAAGAAGAAAAGATTGGCATTGAATGAAAAGGTTGAAAGTCGTCAACCAAACTTAGAAATACCTCAAAGGTGTTATTTTTTCATGTCTACGGTGAGCAGTCGAAAGACAGAGCGACATACTGAAAGAGAGAATGACGGATAGAATTTCAGGAAGAAAGAAAGAAAGAGGAAAGAAAGAATATAGCCTGGTCCTGTGATGGTCATGAGATAAACTAATTTTAAGTTTCCTCCTAAGAGATGATACTATGATGCCTCCATCTCAGAGAAACTAGGACAAAAATTTGCACCGAGAGCGGAAAAACAAAGAACGCTTGCCCCAGATTTAATGATGTTGAAACATTGCTGCTGTTTGGCCAAGAAATCTGAGACAACATAATTAGAAGTCAGATGATAAATGAACCAAACAAGCATCAAGCACCATGTGAGTACAGAGCTACAGTACCAGGATGTTTGTCTTACAGTTTCACTATAATGTACAGTGTGCATGTGAAAAGCGTGTTTGCTAAGCCATGGATGATTATACTGAATGTGTGTCAGACACTGATGTCAATGACATTTGAATCTATCAAGGAGAGTAAGGCATGCATTGGATCATTTGAGCTGCAGTAAGTCTGTTTTATTCTGCGCTGATCTCCTCCTTCCTCTTGTTTTTCTGACCTTTGGGTCCAATTCACGGAGTGTCTGTGATCTTCAATCAGATTTATGCACCATCCAGGTCCAATAACACATTCTAATCCAACGAGAGTTAATGATAAGCCTGTGTCAGAGTGTTTGTGTGAGTGTGTTAGTATTTCATAATCAAACTTTCATACCCAAGTGCAGTGAAGGGTCAGAAGGTGAAAAAGAGAAATACCAGAAAATAAAAGTCATCACTGACCAATAATATTTACATAGTGTGAGAGCAAGGGCACGCTTACATAACATGTTTTGAGTTGACTTGGTGTTTTCTGGGAGTAACAGCGTGAGTCCTGTGTGACTTGTACGCCATCTGCTGGATGGAAACAGTACAGCATGAGGAAGCAACTGAAGCATCTCTTTAGACAGAGTGATAACACAATTCCTCTGCTACAGTAACTGCTCATCAACTTTTTGAGGAAGGAGTTCAAGGCCAAAAGGACAGTTAAGGTTTGGACTAATGCCGGGATATAAAAGTAATCCAAAACTCAGAGCAGTCAACACTGCTACTTGATAAGCCTGAAAAAAAAAAAAACTTTGTCTAGGTTACACACCTAGAAAAAAATGCAACTAGAGTTAACTAGGTTGGTTTTGAATGTTATAAATCTTTTTAACAGGTGTCTTTTTAAAGTATGTGTTATGCTTTTTTCATGTTCCTGATCTGTGTTGAAGTGAGCAGCGTTTTGCTTTCATTAATTATATGTGACAAATTGAATCTTGAATTGCAAATGTTTTATGACAACAACTGTCATGTACTTCAAACACCATCAGCTTCACTTCAGTTTGCTCATGTCTCCATCATCACTAAGAATATCAAGTCCAAAGTGCGCCCCCCTCTGGCCAAACATGAGACAGAGCTCTGGAGAATTGAGAAATTCACGTCATCTTGTTAAAAAATGTAGTTATTCAGAAATAGTACTTATGTTTTTTTCTGGATAATGTGATGGGAACTTTATGGAAAAATTTGTTGACTTATTTTTTATTAATTATAAAAAGGCTTTATGTCAGAATAAAATTTGTAATAATAGTCCTGTTTATTTTGGATCTGAGTTATCCAAATCCTACTGGAAAGTTTTGAACAACACGAACTGAAAGCTTGATCTAAATTACAATCAGGATTGGATTTTGTTATCTCATCTCATTTCAGAATCATTCTTTCCCTTTTTCCAGACCCATTTTTCAAATTTGTTCCAATCCGAATTATACTCTGATCAGATTACATCTGAACAACTGTCCCATAGTGACAATGACCATTCAGCTGAAAGTTGTATTAAAATCTTGCAGGATCATCTTAATCAGGAGCTAAAAGTTTTGCAAGACTGGTCAAAGTATTTTCACTCACATTGCACAATATCAAACTCTCCTGCTTCTGTAAATGTGTTTCATGGCTCTGTAATCAGTTATATCCAAAAGAAAAAACAATATTGTTATGTGTTTGAACAAAATGAAATAAAGTGGTCTTCACAAAATATTCTGATTGTGCTTTGATTCTTTAATTCCTCTGTGTTTGGCTCTGCCATTCTGTAAACCCATAACTAAACAATAAATAACAAAGAGATAAAATTATTACAATAAGGTAGTAAGTCATACATACTGTGTATAAATTCATGAACAGACATGTTTTCAACAAAGACTCACTGCTGCCATACAAAAATAAATCTAACAAAAGATTAAAAATCAAAATAGCAAAACATACAGAAAAACAAACATAGCAGAGAACTCGTCGTGGAGGAATGCACAGCGTGAGGTGTCTGTAAGGCAACTGGAGCATAGACAGCGCACTGTGTGCATGAGTGGCAATGTGGCACCATGAAATAGACACCATAGAGTCAAAACCTACAGAGGAACAGAAAACATCTGTGACTTTGACACCAGAATGCTCCCAGGGTTGATTTTGGTACAAACAGGACTTCAGAAATAAACGTGATAATCCTCGGGACAAATCATCGTATCCCCTCATTTCAAGGTGCAGTTTCTGTGGACGCATATCCACATACCCCCTGACCCCCCCCCAATTCATTAACCCTGTTAAAAAAGGCTTTCAAAGTCCTGTGATAGAGGAGGCAACCGTATATTTAAGTTGTCGACGTAAACTGTGGAGGGACAGGAGCAGCCAGCAGGCGTCTTTCTGCTCACTCCAGGTCCTGGAGGTTGATTGTGCTTCCTGTGAACTGAGAGTTGTCTGAGCCGTTGTCGTCCTCTGTCATCACTGAAGGCTCCTGCGAGGAAACAAACACCATTAACTCTGTTATTTTCACTGTAAATACAGCATTTCATTGACCTATGGCTAAGTCCCTCCCTCAAACACAATGAGCCTATCACAGTGCGTTAACAGTTCCCATACCCCCGGACATTCTCTGCCCAGTAGTCCATTGCAATGCATTGCAGAAAGCCCATTTTCAATCTGTTTCATGAATTTTTTTAAGAGGTCTTAAGTTTAAAAATGGTAAAATGGTGTTAACATAATACATGCAACTCAGACACAAGGTAGGGCTGGGAACAGGATCTGTTTTTTTCACACTTTCCAAAGTCACATCTCAACCCAGAAAGTGTCTTCTTTCGATAAAGTTGTGCAGTAGACCACGACATCGACTCAACAAAATGAAGGACTAGAACAAGGACATTAAGATCACCGGATCTGTTCTAGGGCAGGTCAACATCGTATTTAAGGCAACATCTTTGCTGTTCATCATTGTTCGCTGATGTCTACAGGGCTCTAATAAAACTGACATTGACTTCTGTGGCTTAGCTTCATTAACTTGTCTGTAATAGTAAAGAAAACAAAGCTGAGCAAAAGTTATGCTAAATGATTCAATGTAAACACCATAACACCAAACTAATGGAGAGAAAATCTAAGTTAAAGTGGTTAATAACCCATGATATACATATTTTTTCGCATATTCTGAGCCATAAACATAAACTTCAGTTGCGATGGTGGTGGCAGCAACATGCAATTTGTCGCATTTGCACTGGGACCCACAAACTTTGGCTGCAACTGAAGCTTTTTAAGGACCCTCTCAAAAATAGAATGATTAATAAATCCCCCCAATGTGTACTTTAGACTCTTTTTGTGCCCTCCTTTGGCTTTCTGTCTTCAAAATTCATCAATAGGCCATAGGTCAATTGTGCAAGCTGTCAAGTCTCTCAGAGGAACTCAAAGGAATCTGTTCAATCTTAATTCTCAAGCTGAAATATCATCAAAAAAGGACAGAGCTGAAGGCAAGTTCAGATAGGTTTGTCCTGCATGGCTGCTGCATGTTATGGAATAAAAAGCACCAGAAACTGTACATGCAAACATTTCTTACTTGTAGGATGTTGACGGGCAGGTCAGCAGTGAGCTGAGAGTGAGAACTGGAGGGCTGAGAGCTCAGCTGGAAGGCCAGGTCGCCGTCAGTGGCGGGGTCGTCCTGCATGAACAGACATCGATCAGTGTGTCTTCCTTCAACATGTAACATCTGTGGAGCCTGGTCCATGCTTTTGCGACACCACATCACAACACAGTCAGCTTAGTTGTTATTTCATTCAATGTCTGGGGATCTCACCTGCAGCAGCTGAATCTGAACATATTGTGCACCAGTCACAGGGTCCCGCAGAGTCAGCCCCCCATTGGCTGCTGCTGCTCCTTCAGCATAACGAGCACCCGAGGGAGTCATCAGTGCAGGAGCTGTGGCTGCCTTCCCCCCTTTGGATTTTCTCTGACTCGATCCTGGACTCCCTGTATTAGGAAGAGAACATGTCCAATACAGATGCTTTAGAGTCACTTCAATTTCTGTCCTTTAGACAGGAACAATTTCTTTGTGACATTTTAATCCACTTTTTACTGATCAACATTACTGATAAATAGTCCCTGCTTTTGATAATGTCAAATACTAGTTAATCGATACTCCTATACAAATTGCCAGCCATCAATCCTCTGAATCTTCTGTAGTTTTTGGTCATTTTTAGCCTTCATATTTTGATTTACTGTGGTCTAATTTTTCTCTACAAAGTAAAGTCCTGCACCTCTGTAGATTCAGGAAAACCGTGGCTACAAGCTGATGTAATCCATTGTCATGAATTGTAAAACTATTATTGTAACACTAAAGCTTTTAATCATTAGAATACAAGAAAAAGAGAAAATTATTTTCTCTGATTTGATCCTTTTAACCTTTCAGAAATAACGAATTAGTGAAAACAACATATTTTCAGGTACCCTCAAGCCTAAGGGACATGGGGAAAAATATTGGTAGTGGTGCTTCATTCATAGAATCTAAAAATTGTGATGTTTTTGATTCATTTTGGTCTCATTTACCAATACAGTATGACAACGTAGACCTCTATGAATTTAGACAAAACTCAAAGAGTTTTTGAAGTGTGACTACAGATTGTTTGTTCATCATTTGAAGCTTTCTGAAAGCAGAATTAAACAGCGATTTTTTTGGGGGGGGGGGGGGGACACACACACAAAATTTAGCTTGAGCCACTGGTTGATTTTCTGTAAGTTTTCGAAGAGGACATGAGAATTAATGTGATGTTGATTTAATTCTTTTGTCTTCTGCGCTATGAACCCATGTTTCTGATGTTGCTTGTATTACATTCAGGTACCATCGGAAAACTTGAGAATCTGATGATAATGCCAATTTTTTACTTTTTTTTTGGATTAGAAAAACAATTTTCTAAATGCCAATTATCTAAATATAAGAGGATTTTTTGCTCCCATTGGGGGTATAGCATTCAGACGGTTAAAGCAGATAAATAAAAAGAAACAGATGTAAAATACAAACCCATGTGTTCCCACCTGAGGAGCATTTACACTAAATATAAACTAATGAGTGTTTCTCACCTGAAGAGGCTGAAGGACCTCTTTGCTTCTTCTTCTTAGCCAGCTGGATGGCTCTGTAGTCCGTCCTGGCTGATCCTCCACTCTCCTGATGAACAAACAGAAACAGAAAGGTTATCACAGAACCAGCAAAGCTTCATATCAATGGAAAGAATAAAAACAAGATGCTGACAGTAAATGTTGATGCAACTGTTTAGAAACCCACACTTGCACAACTCAGTAAAACAGCAAATCTCGTTTCCCCAAAACAGATCTGCAGTGAGTCAAGAACAAATACACCTGTCCTGTTTCATTGAACACAACCTTGTTTCTAATAAAAACCTGTTGATAATATTAACCACACTGACGTGACTTTCATTGATTCAGCTGTGGGAAAAATGCGTCAGCAGTTATTGGCATTGAGCCGTCAATTTTGATTCTTCTATTTTTTTAATGTGAAGCAGAAGTGAATCAGAATTCAAGAAGTTTCAGCGGCCACAAAAGATTTAAATGATTCATAAATCTGTGCTGAAGAATAATTCAAGAACTCACCAAGAAGCTGCTCGGAGACACAGCGTTCAGTTCCTGCTCTTTCTGTGGACTGAAGCTGCTGTTTGTTCCCGGGAAAACAAACTGGGTGAGGACTTTTCCCCCCTCCTGGGGTCCCAGCACCTCCACACAGCCCAGCAGAGGCCCCGCCCCCCCTTGGCTGCCCACCTCCACCACCTTTGAGGGTGAGGCCAGCAGCTCAGCGACGGGGGCCACAGCGAGGGAGGCTGTGGGCTCAACGCTCAAGGCGCTGGAAGAGCTGAGTGGATGCTGCAAAGGGGGGTCAACGGAAACGCCGGCGCCCTGCATGGCGAGAGCTGTGAGGGTGCTGAGGGCCTCTGGGGTGACAGTCTGCACGTCGTCCAGGTTGAGGGTGCCCTGTGGAGGAAGGACATCACCAACTGTCCCCTCCAGGCCGTGGTGGGAGGAGATGTCAGCACTGGCTGCCAGGATCAGGGGGTCCACGGCTTTGGCGAGCATGGTGCTGGGGCCGGTGCAGAGTGTGGGGCCCACTGGGGTGGGGTCAATAGTTAGGATGCCTGAGCTGACCAGGGAGAGGTCCATGGTGAAGGTCCCGCCAGAGCTGCTCCCACTGACGGGGATTCCAACTCCAATGCCAGCAGTCGGTGCGGGGCCTCCGGGAACAGCAGAGAAAAGAGAGCTGAGGTCCAAGTTAGGCAGCTGGTCGGAGCCGGGGATCCCAGACCCTGCAACAGTTGTTGGGGTGGAGCTGATGAGCTCACTGCTGGGGGTCAGGGTGGGTGTGGTCTCCATCTGACTGAGGACATCTTGGAAAAAGAAGAGGAACAAATACTTAAGGTTAAAAAATACTTCATGAATTAAAACTTTTATGATAAATGGTGCACTTTTTTTTCAAAGAGATACCAGTGAGCTTTTAAAACCAGCTCCTATATAAGAAATACTGACTGGGGCTGAATGATATGGACAAAATGTCATATCTCGAGATTAGTGTCAGATATCCAAGTATCGACACAATACAGTATAACTATGGGATTAGAGACAACTAAGCATTTTTCAGAAAAATAAAAGCATCATAATATAACAGGATGTGGAAAGTGAGGTTGACAGATTACAGCTCACTGTCAGTCATCAATATTAACAGAAAAGCACCAATAATCATGTGACTGTCTGAGCTTTACATGCAGGGTGAGCTGAGAAAATCTACATCATTGATATTTTCCATATTGGGATACTTCTATCTCCAATTTTCATATCTTGATACAGATACGGAACAATTTATCTTTCAGCCCTAATGATGACTCTTCGAAAAATTCACATTAGTAAGAAGCTCACAGTTGTTCCATTAGCAGCCCAGCAAATTTTAACAACCATACTTTCTTGGGAAAAAAGAGACAACCGTTGCACTTGAAGAACAGCAATTACTCCTTGAGAACCACTAAATCCTCAGAGCAGCAGCACTAAATCTACTGAGGACGCTAAAGTAAGTACCGATTGACCTTCTGTAAAGCACTTTGGCACTAACCAGGCGTAAGGTGATGGTGTTTGAGCATGTGACTCTTAAGGCTGCTGCGGGATGAGAAGTGCTTGGAGCAGTTTGCCACAGGACAGCGGCTCCTCAGGGTGCTGGCATCCTGCTTATGCTTCTTGGAGTGAATGTACAGGCTGCTGCGTGCAGAAAACCTGGCCGTGCAGCCTGCGGAACAAAGTAAAGATACCATACATAAATGATCACCAGATCGTAATACAGTTAAGTTTCAATAGATAATATAACAGTGCAAAAACTGAATCTAAGCAAGTGTTTAAGTCTCATATTTATTAACAATTGTCTTTTTCAATTTGATTTATGCCACATGCACCTGACCAGTCCAAAAAACCACTATATTTCAACTTATTTAAGACAAAATGATAGAATTACTCATAACCAGTATAAAATCTACCAGTGGGTCAAAACAAATATTTCTTGTATTAAAATATTATTCGAATTTGAAGAATCTTGATGAGTAATTTTTTCTAACCCATCGGTAGATTTTTTGTCCTGTTACAAGCAATTCAGACATTTTTTTCTATTAGTATCTTGAAATAAGATATGCTTCTGGACTTTGGAATTGGATGATGGTTCATATCAGGAACAACTAGACAATTTTTTACTTAACATAAGATATAAACACTTGCTTAGATTTCAGTTTTTGCAGTACGTTTGTTTCAAAACGGTTTTTTTTCTGCCAATTTAACACTTATCCACTCGTTCTATCTGAGTGAAAAACAATGCATGTAAAGCTACATTATCTTGATAAACTCTGATGGTTCCTGTTTTTACCTTCTGCGTGGCACTGGAAGGGCTTGGTGCCCAGATGGGTGATACTGTGACCTTTGAGGTGCTCTGCTCGAGTGAAGGATTTTCCACAGCCCTCCTCTGTGCAGACAAAGCGACGGTCATCATCATGTTTCCTAATTTAAAAAGAAAACAACGACGCAGAGTGAGACAGTTCAAACTCCCACGTCCGAATATCATCCTTTTTTCAAGCCCACAATGAAACATAAGTTTAATAGACCTTAACAGAAGTGCTGGTTAAAGACTGACCGTTTATGTCGCAGCAGCTTGGACATACTGGTGAAGGACCAGCCACAGCCCTCTGAGTCACAGACAAACGGCCTCTCACCTAGAAGAGGAAAGTTGCAAAATTTATTAACTGTAGTGTTGTGTTTAATTCTTCCAAATGCTTGGACCCATGGAAGGAAGCGTTTTTACAAGCTCTTGAAAATGAAACTGAACCACAAAACACACAGAACTGTCCTTGTGACATCCTCCAGTTTCACAACGATTACAAAGAACGTTTCTAATTTGGAGTTCAAACCGCACACAGACGCAGCTTTGAGACCCAGTGTGTTGACAGTCTTTGGATGAACCAGCTCTAATTGGTGTCATATTTGAACAACCACATGACCCATTTCTTTTCTTTTGTTTTGTAACCTTTGTTACACAGAAAACTGCCCCAGAGTCGGGTCAACAAGAATTATTCTCATTCTCTGGTGTATCTAAATGAAAAAGCTTTAGAAATGCGTAAAGTGGTAAACAGAGAGCTCTGCGTTTGCAGATCCATGTGATCGAGGAATGACTTCTTTCGAAAAGAAAGACCTTAAACAGCTTGTGACTTGAATGCTCACTATTGTGAAGTGAAACTTACAAAACAGAGCCTGTGATTTTCTGAACTTGTACACGAGGGCGAAGAACATCACAACCTCGAGCAGCTTACCAGTGTGACTCCTCATGTGGATTTTGAGACGACAGGCCTTGTCATACATCTTGTCGCAGCCGGGGAAGGTGCAGGTGAAGTGGCCTGTTTCTTTAAAGTGAGTGCGATTGTGGGAATACAGGGCACTGAAGGTGATAAAGGTTTTCTCGCAGCCTGCAAAGGACAAAAAGTTACAGATAATGAGAAAAATTAGAGACTTAAGTGATAAAGACTGAGCCAGGGATATAGTCCTGCTTTCAGCAATAACGTTGAAATACTAAAACAAAGATTTAAAAACTGAAATTATAAAAAAGACTCTGCTTAGTATGTGGGTTTGTGTGACAATAATTTACACAAGCTATACTTGTAACATGGTTTCACATTTAGACCCTTTTAGTTTCTCTTTGGTTGCAAATATGTGTTGGCAGCATTTGTGGTGCAGCACAGGAGATAAAAGCGCACAAGTTCCTACAACGGAGGAACTACAGGAGAAATACAGTCATCAAACTCTGCTCGGCTTTAATTCTGATTATAACTTATGGGGTTCGATGCACAGCTCTCAAACTTTGATCGTAGTTTGAGTACTGTGTAAAAAACAATATTCACACTCTTTTAATCTTAAAAGAAAGAAAAAACTCACTGTATTCTAAGTAAGGCTAAACAATTAGCAAAAATAATCTGATTGTGATAATTTCCCCCTTTATTGCATTCCCATTTTCGTGTGATTATTTAAGGTCCCCCCATCTTATGTTTTGCAAAAGAAAAGGCAACTCACTTCTTCAAAAAAGAACCACGTTAGATAAATACAACACGGAGAGCTACTTTGATTCATATGGAAAATTTGACATGAATTGGTATATTGACAAAGAGCTTTTCATTAAAAAACAAGTTCAATTTTTTAGTCACTCGTCTATAAGTGAAGCCTAAATATTACATAGACATATTACATACAGTGAAACATTTCATGTCTTTTTTTCTTGGACTGTTGATGATTGTAGCTGTTAATGACAGATATGAAAACCCAGAATTCAGTGTCTAAAAAAATTAGAACATTACATAAGACCACTAAGAGGGATATTTTAAACTGAAATCTCAGGCCTCTGAAAAATCTGTTCATTTCTATACACCCAATACCATTTGGACTTCTTTTTGCCTAATTTCATCATTTTGTACTCATTTTATTTTCCACTCTAGACCACTTTTGCTGCTTCCTGACTATTTTACAAGTTTTCTCCAAATTCCATCCATTTTGTTGCTTTTTTGACCATTTTTGCCAACTCAGACTTAATTTGATTACCACTTCCTGTTGTCTTTGCCACTTTTTACCAGTTGTATAGTTGCTCTTGCAAAGGTTGTTTTCAACAATTTGGCTTTTTGGTTGAGCAGGGTTGAGGTACACTGGTTGGAGCATGAAACATCTACTGTAAATAACTGCATCTCACAACTGGGGTTAAATATTGTGCTGTCTGCAATTAGGATATTGCAGCAGGACAGATTGCAATTGATTGGAAACTACTCTAACCAGTCGCTGTTGCTGAAAGGTCTTGAACAAGGACCATTCAGACACTTCAGCAACAGGTGTTTTGTACTTTGGCGGCCATCAGTCAAAAAAAAATTGGCTGCAAGCTGTGCTCAAGTTTTACTTCCCTCTGTTGCTGGTCTGCTAAAGAGGTCAGTGAGCAAAGCTTTGTAGCACAAATTCAGGAAATAACTTCCAGTGCATTGTCTCCTTTCTGAACAAAACAATCCACAACATACATTTGAAGCTCTGCCTTTTCAATGCAGTTTTTTCGTTTGGTGAGCTACCTGCACAACTACTGTAGAAAGAGTAGCGGGATTAGTAAGTGGATGAAGGTAGGCACATATAAACCTCAATACATATAGACAAATTGCATTACCAGGAAATTCACACTTGTGGGGTCTCTGTGGCTCAAAATGGACCCTCTGGTGGTTGTTGAGCCGGGACGTACTGCGAAACCTCTCACTGCAGATCTCACAGACAAAGGCGTTATCCTGCTGATGGGCTTTGATGTGAGCTTTAAGGTTGTAGACAGTGGTGAATCGACGCCCACAGCCCTCAAAGTGACAGGTGTGCGGCCGCTGCTTATCATGGGACTGAAGATGCCGCCTGAGCTTGTAAGTGGTGCCAAAGGCCCAGCCGCAGCCTTTCACCGTGCACTGGTAGGGGCGAGGGTCCTCGGCGTGGTTCAGAAGGTGAACCTTAAGTTTTTGGCGTGTGTCGAATGTGGAGTTGCAGCCTGGTCCTGGACAATGAAAGGAGGTGACAGTTTCTTTCTTAGATCTGGTTAGCTGAACAGACTGGAGGTCCCCATTGTCATGCTCTGCAACTTTGGGATTTGGGGCGACGAGATCTGCCTCTGTTACAGCACACAGGTCCCCTGCCTCCTGTTTAATAATAGGACAAGAGTCCAGAGAGGTGCCAAGCTCTGATAGGGAGCAGTCATCCACCAGAGCCAGCTCAGAGTCACTCACAGACAGACCAGGCCTGGGCTCATCCTGCTGAAAGGAGCTGGGGACTGCCAAGGTGCTGATCTTACCGATAGATTTAGTGCCACTGTCATAGTTCAGGAGAACAATGTCCTCATGGTCTTTCATGCCAAGGTGCTCTTTTAAGCTTATCATGTCGTCCTCTTTGTGTACATATCCGTCAGGCTGAGCAGCGAGAGTCAAAACCCCGTTTTCAATAGTCACCGTGATGCTTTGGTTGTTTATCGTGATAGTTCCGGAAAAGGTCTCACTGGCAGGCGGACTACTGGAGGCCGTGCCCGGGTTTACAGCCTCCTGCAGCCCCGTCGAGTCCGAAATAAAGTCCGTGGTGTCCATAGTTTCAAAGATGACAGGGCTCCCGGAAATCAAAGCACTGCTCGAGTGCGACGAAACCTCCTTCACCAGCTTGTTATTACTCTCGCTGTTTTCAGCACAAATCTGACCACAAACCTTATCGCCATTTTTGTTTGTCAAAACAGCGTCTTCTACGATGTGCTGATAAATAGCCTGCTTAGCATTAGCTAGAACAGAGGGATCGTTCAGTCCATTGAAAACATGCTCGGCTTTCTTCATAACCTGGTTATCGAGATAGTTAAAGGTGTCATTAGTTTCACACAGAATAACGTCACTGCTGCTTCCAGCCTCCATGAAGACTCCACTTGGGCTTGTTGAGCACTCCGATGTTTTACCTTTCATTTTATCGCAGATAAATAAATCCGCTCGGTGCTTGTTCGCTTCATTGTTGACGTCCTCCCTAACAACATCAAAACCGACATGTCCGTGGGGTATGGTCCCCCCGTGTACCGTGGGGCAGCTCCGTGGTGAGGATCCTCTGTGGAGGCAGCTGTGCTTGAAAGCACCGTCCTCGCGCTGCTGCCGTAAAGCTGCGAACGGTAACGTCAACTGCCGCTGCGGCAACGGTTCCTCTTCCCTTTGAAAAGAGGGCTGCGCCATTTTCAAAACACCCTCTTCACTCTCTGATTCAGACCTCCAGGCAGACCACACACACTCCGGAGAATCATGCAGTGACTGGAGTACATTTTCCGTCTGAGTATTTATGTTATGAAGCCCACCAATCGGTTTGTTAACGCTACGTAAAAGTCTGCGTTCATCTGTTGATCGTGGCTCCGCAGCTGAACACACCGCCCCGCTTCCATTTTCCACCAGCAGGTGAAACGCAGATGTCCTCGGCCTGCGTTTGTTGTTGTTGTCACCTTGTGATTCCGATAGTCTGTCCGCTTCACATTCTGTGGAAATAAAACCGTGGATTGAGCCTGTCGCCGGTCTAAGCGGAGAGGAAGCGGTTCTGTGTAGGGCGCCATGTTGACAGTGTATGTTTTGGGCATCTGAAAGCCCCTGAATTTCCATCTTGGTGTCCCTGTAGCAGCACCCCAGGAAAGGCCCGCCCTAGTGGATAGAGGAGATCCAGGAGATCCACTTCGTGGTTTACTGAAAGCCGTGTGCTGCCTTCAGAGGGAGCATGTAAAGGCCACAGTGAAAAATTGAGCGCTAAACCCGAATATTATTTGCTATGGCTGTTTCTTTTTTTCAAACCACCCTGTCAGTTCAGTGCCAAAAGTAGTGGTGTATTTACTCAGAATACGTTCACTCTGAAAGAGTTGAAAACATAGTGCACTTTGAAAAAGGTAAAAGAAAAAGTTGAGTGTGACGTATGGGGAGCCGTTTGGGACATAAGTCAGAAACGCCCTCTCACGCACAAACCACAAATAATTTCACAAGACATAACTGAAAACTTCTAAAACACATAAGAGAAACCTCTCACACACACCAGTGAAATGCTGACCTACTTAAATGAAAATTGAAAAGCTCTCACACAAGTATGGACCACACACTAGTGAAACACTGTTGATCCTACTGACAGTTCAACTCTCACAAAAAAAAAGAAAAAAAAAAAAAAAAAAACAGCTTAGAAAAATTTACGCAGACAAACACACACACACACACATGTGAACACACTTTCATACACTACTACAAAGCACTCACACACCATACTGAAACGCTCACACACCATACTGAAACGTTCACACGCTACAGAAAACTCACCCACACAAACTAATGAAATGCCCTCAACTCTTTTTGCAACAAAATTTAAAATTTACAGGGACTTTTGTTGAATGTTCTTTTGCATTCATTTTTCCTTCTAGTTTTAGTTCAGTGCCTCCTTATTTCAGTCTCCCACAATGCCCTTATGCAATGCTAAAGGTTAGTNAGTTCAACTCTCACAAAAAAAAAGAAAAAAAAAAAAAAACAGCTTAGAAAAATTTACGCAGACAAACACACACACACACACATGTGAACACACTTTCATACACTACTACAAAGCACTCACACACCATACTGAAACGCTCACACACCATACTGAAACGTTCACACGCTACAGAAAACTCACCCACACAAACTAATGAAATGCCCTCAACTCTTTTTGCAACAAAATTTAAAATTTACAGGGACTTTTGTTGAATGTTCTTTTGCATTCNGAGTCACTCACAGACAGACCAGGCCTGGGCTCATCCTGCTGAAAGGAGCTGGGGACTGCCAAGGTGCTGATCTTACCGATAGATTTAGTGCCACTGTCATAGTTCAGGAGAACAATGTCCTCATGGTCTTTCATGCCAAGGTGCTCTTTTAAGCTTATCATGTCGTCCTCTTTGTGTACATATCCGTCAGGCTGAGCAGCGAGAGTCAAAACCCCGTTTTCAATAGTCACCGTGATGCTTTGGTTGTTTATCGTGATAGTTCCGGAAAAGGTCTCACTGGCAGGCGGACTACTGGAGGCCGTGCCCGGGTTTACAGCCTCCTGCAGCCCCGTCGAGTCCGAAATAAAGTCCGTGGTGTCCATAGTTTCAAAGATGACAGGGCTCCCTGAAATCAAAGCACTGCTCGAGTGCGACGAAACCTCCTTCACCAGTTTGTTATTACTCTCGCTGTTTTCAGCACAAATCTGACCACAAACCTTATCGCCATTTTTGTTTGTCAAAACAGCGTCTTCTACGATGTGCTGATAAATAGCCTGTTTAGCATTAGCTAGAACAGAGGGATCGTTTAGTCCATTGAAAACATGCTCAGCTTTCTTCATAACCTGGTTATCGAGATAGTTAAAGGTGTCATTAGATTCACACAGAATAACGTCACTGCTGTTTCCAGCCTCCATGAAGACTCCACTTGGGCTTGTTGAGCACTCCGATGTTTTACCTTTCATTTTATCGCAGATAAATAAATCCGCTCGGTGCTTGTTCGCTTCATTGTTGACGTCCTCCCTAACAACATCAAAACCGACATGTCCGTGGGGTATGGTCCCCCCGTGTACCGTGGGGCAGCTCCGTGGTGAGGATCCTCTGTGGAGGCAGCTGTGCTTGAAAGCACCGTCCTCGCGCTGCTGCCGTAAAGCTGCGAACGGTAACGTCAACTGCCGCTGCGGCAACGGTTCCTCTTCCCTTTGAAAAGAGGGCTGCGCCATTTTCAAAACACCCTCTTCACTCTCTGGTTCAGACCTCCAGGCAGACCATACACACTCCGGAGAATCATGCAGTGACTGGAGTACATTTTCCGTCTGAGTATTTATGTTATGAAGCCCACCAATCGGTTTGTTAACGCTACGTAAAAGTCTGCGTTCATCTGTTGATCGTGGCTCCGCAGCTGAACACACTGCCCCGCTTCCATTTTCCACCAGCAGGTGAAACGCAGATGTCCTCGGCCTGCGTTTGTTGTTGTTGTCACCTTGTGACTCCGATAGTCTGTCCGCTTCACATTCTGTGGAAATAAAACCGTGGATTGAGCCTGTCGCCGGTCTAAGCGGAGAGGAAGCGGTTCTGTGTAGGGCGCCATGTTGACAGTGTATGTTTTGGGCATCTGAAAGCCCCTGGATTTCCATCTTGGTGTCCCTGTAGCAGCACCTCAGGAAAGGCCCGCCCCAGTGGATAGAGGAGATCCAGGAGATCCACTTCGTGGTTTACTCAAAGCCGTGTGCTGCCTTCAGAGGGAGCATGTAAAGGCCACAGTGAAAAACTGAGCGCTAAACCCGAATATTATTTGCTATGGCTGTTTCTTTTTTTCAAACCACCCTGTCAGTTCAGTGCCAAAAGTAGTCGTGTATTCACTCAGAATACGTTCACTCTGAAAGAGTTGAAAACATAGTGCACTTTGAAAAAGGTAAAAGAACAAGTTGAGTGTGACGTATGGGGGGCCGTTTGGGACATAAGTCAGAAACGCCCTCTCACGCACAAATTACAAATAATTTCACAAGACATAACTTAAAACCTCTAAAACACATAAGAGAAACCTCTCACACACACCAGTGAAATGCTGACATACTTAAATGAAAATTGAAAAGCTCTCACACAATGGACCACAAACTAGTGAAACACTGCATTGTGAATGCTACACCTCATGTAGTTTGCACTAACAAAACTATTTGACTTAAGACAGCATTAGTATGCAACAGGCCAGTTTATCTTGCATACGGTTTCTCACAATGCACAACATTAATCCTGTGTGTCTACTTTGTCTGTTTATTGTGGGAGGCACTCAGTTTAAGGTGCACACAACCACCCACCAGGATGAGTTGGCATTACAACTCTAATACCACAACAATAATATTGTACCAGAACTGATGCGTAGGAAATACTGGTATATCTTGTCACTTCCAGTCATAAAAAGAGTGACACCCATCTAAAAAGTAACCGTTTCCTTCTACAAAATTATGTGTTATAATTGAAAACAATAAAAATATTCATTAGCTTATTTCCTACCATTAGTTGACACAGTTGACAGTTTTTTGAATCAGCTTTACCTTGGCTTTCCAAAACTGAAAACCAGAATAGCAGACTACAAAAAAAGACTTAACAGAGCAGTCATTCTACATTCACAAAAGCAGCAGTCAGTATGCAGTACATACTTCATTCCTATGTAGTTTGTAGCAAGCAGTTTGAAAAACAACCATAGACTTCAAATTAAAGTAATTGCATTAGTCCATCTTCTTGAAACCTCACTAAAATCGAAGAGACTTAATAATGCATTCATACAAAACACAAACACGTTTCCATTCCTCATGTACCTTTCATTATAGAATATTATCTGATGAAGTGCCGAGGTTTAGATTTTTACAGACTGCTCATGATTGTTTAATACACACAAAGACGAGAGCTAGAGAGAGTCCCTGAAGGCAGCATGGGCATAATGCAATTGAGCAAACCGTGGAGTGGATTCAAATGCAATGGATTGGATACATGCTTTTTTTTTTCCTCTCTTTTTTTTTGATCGATTTGTAGCATTCAAGCTTCTTTGTGTGATCTGTACAACCAGATAGACATCTTCTCTTAATGAACCACAAGAATTAAATGGCTTGAAATAACACTTTTCAATATTTCAAATCCCGGTCAGTGTTCCTTCTTTCCACTAAGAGGCAGTGTCGTACTTTTAGAGCACTTAACAATATGCTTTAAAATGTGTCTCCCTTGTAATAAAGTTAAAATTTGATTCGCACTGAATTTTTAGATTTAGGAAAATGTATTACAGAGTTAAACTTATTTTTACAGTGTAAAATTTGGTGGTGACGTCTAAGACAAATAGGCAATAAACTCAAATTAAACAATATAATCCATGTCAAATATATGAAATTGCCAAATAATCTTTTACATAGGATGTCAGCAAATAGTGCAACAAATAGATAAATAAACTGCTTATGTTCACTCTTTTAGTCCTCCTCCCACATTGAACCTGATAATTTTATTGTCATTATTTCATTACTATTGACCCTGCAAGAGGGGTCAAACTAATGAATGTGAGGTTACTAGAAAGATGGTCACTTAAATAGCCTCACAGACTATCTTTATTTAGTGTATGGACAGAAAGCCAAAAACACTGACAAACCTTCAGATCCGTACAAATACTAATGGAGACAAAAATAACAGAGACAAATCAGAAACCATGAAAATTGAAGGCAGGAAGACTGTTTACAAAATGTTCTGTACATCACTTTACATGTATATTTACACTAATCTCTATGTGAGGAGTACACAGCACAATAGACAAGGGGGTGATTGTGAGCAGTATATTGTTTGTCAGTGTTGATAAGTACAACTGTACACAATGTAACGAAAGCTCAACATGCTTTATACAAAAATATCCAATACATTTTGTGACTTTGGATAAGTGTACTTGTTGATCATTTCACACGTTTGCATGCATGTTTTCAACACTGTGATACAAATCTACCCTACTATTCATATCTGCTATATGTCAGGGATTATTACATTGGCAGCTGGTTCAAGTATATTGTACACAATAACAGTAGAAATAGAAAGAACACTCCTGCACAGTACACAAGTCAACACATAAAGGAATGTTGTTTGAAATCATTTTCAGGTATGAATCAAGATACGGAGTACAATCATTGGCAGCATTTCAGCCAAACAAGCATGCAATATAACATGGATTACCATGTTTGTCATCATATAAAAATACAGTCCTTCCTCGAACACAACTGCAGGATAATGACAGAAATAAGGCCACATATCCATTTCCTTTCTGATACAATGTGACACATGCTTAATAATCCAGATGATGATGTCAGATTGAACCATTCTTATTAAAACTTCATGATACCTTCTGCAAACATTAAACATCAGGGATAGAAAAGAAGTTTCTTATTATCTGGATCTCTCATCCAGAAGCCCTGAAAGATCATTGAAGGGAAAAAATCTGGTGATTGTTCTTTTTTTTATTTGATGAATATTATATAGTATTTCAGCGGTGTCTCTGATAAGTGAAATAAAATGAAAAAAGAACTAGCAAGATTTTTTGAGTCTGACTTTTGAAGACAACTGAGGCAAGAAAGACGATCAACTACTATTTTTTATTGATGCTATCCTCAGTCTGATCACAAAAGGCTGAGGTGAACTACTCCTTTTTCAAAATACACAATTAGGTAAATCAATTGACTCTTTAATATAGGAACACAGTCTCTATCTATTTCTGATACAGACCTTTGTACCCTGTCTTTGAGGGGGGGTCATATTGGAAATGCTGAACTCTTTGTTTGAATTGGGTTGACACAAGGAAGTGAGCATTTAGCCTCTTTGCAAACAGCCAGTGTGGGCCGACCTGTTAGTCAAGTCGATCATGCCCTTGAAGGGTCAAAACTCATAAATTTGAATTTTAAAAAAAGTTGACCCCTGTATGGTTTGTACTGACATATGCATGGGCCAATCTGTTGTTTTTTGTTTGTATGTTTCTTTTTTTTGCCAGGATGTAAACATTTTTATTCCTGTCAAATAAGCTTTTTTGGCTTGGTATGATGTGGAGCCTTAAGGAGACACTTGAGTGAGTGGGCAAGTCAGAACAAGAAAACTACAGTTCCTTAACCCTTTGGGTGCCATGTTTTTTCCGATAAAATATTCGGTTTTGAAATCAGTGTTTCAAAATGTTGTAGCCTGAAAATGGTTGGAGATAAAGGCAAACCGTAAAAATCAGAAAAATCATCAGTGTGACCCAAATTGTGTGATGGGAGTGAATTCACTCATCCAATTTGCATATTATGACATCACCAGGTGGCATCAGCTCCAATATGTGCTGCTTGTGGACTGTCATGGCAAACTGCTCTGCCGTTACGCACAGAAGCAGCGTCACTTCTGTCACAGTGTCTGGCTGATCAGAGGGTGAATATTCCTCTTCAGAATTCAAGTCAGCCAACTTGACAAAGTCCTTGGCCAACAGTGAACAGACCTCTCGCTAAAATTCACTTTCTTGCCCTCCGTTATGCTTCTAATGCCCTCGGCCAAGGGGCGGTTTCAAATTATAGAAACTCTAAAACTTTGAATAGAAACATGCCCACAGATATTGCTCGGATTAAAGTTACAGATGTCCGCCGTCTCCTGGTGTAAATTACTAACTACATGTGGCACCATATTTGCTGATATGGCTTGTTAAATTCAGCAATGATGCAACTTCAGCACTTTCAGGGTTAAGTGTCCACTTGAGGCTGACTCAATATGCCTATATAAAAAGCCCATATAGAAGCATATTTCCCAGAACAATTACTGTTCTGTGCTGTCATAACTTATAGGTTATGACAGTATGAGAAATTTCTAATGGCTTATAGTGTTTGATTATATGAGGCAAAAAAAAAGTTTTGTATATTGAAACACAACCAGTGGTTTGATTACAAATGACTCCAAATGTAACAGTGATTTATTTGTCTGTAGTGTTCATAGTTTCATCCAAGTGAAATTTCTGATTTTGATTTTATTTATGCACTCCAAACACAACAGCTATATTGTGTTTTGTGTGAGCAAGATGATGAATACTTGTTCTCCTACAGATTGGAAAAGAGGGGAAAATGAAAATACATGTAGAAAGATCAGGACATTTTTGACACTTTCTTAAAAAAAATATCAAAAAAAGATTTATTGGAATCTTCTGTCTCTCTTGTGCTTTTATATTTCATGCACAAACTGAGGGAATAGTACAAGAAGCCACAGATGGTGGGTGCGTCTGAACAAAAAAACCCAGAATCTTAACTCATCGGAAATCAGCCTGTTTTTACATTAGGTGACGTGTAAGTCACTCCCTGAAAGCAGCCATAGACACCAATCTTGTTCACTTTTTCACTCTTTCTTTGTTGTCTCAAATGAAAATGAAGAAAAAGTAACCCACTTTCACACTCTGCTACATATAAAGTACTCTGGCCTGTGTAATGTGTACCGACCAGCTTGACTCGTTTTTAAAAGAAACATATGCATGAGCAGCTTGAAAACCAGAGTCCCTCATCTCATGAATGATTCATCCACAATGTCAGGAGTTGCAATTTAGAGGCAGAGAGAGGGCAGAAGACCACACAGACGTTGTTAAGTCTGAATCTCCTGATAAGGGGGCTGGAGGAAACAGAGGAGCAGCTCTGGATGGTTCACTCTCCATCCATCCTGGGTCGATTCAGTGACTCCTGAATTTCTTTCATCAGCGGGATCTTGCATGTGTTTCTCGTTTTGTCCAGGTGGGACAGGTTTTCTGAACGTCTGTGAGAGGTAGAGACTACAAACCGGAACTTCACACCTCCTAAATGTGAGTCAGTGTATTTTGAGGGTAAGGTCTTAAATAAGGGTTCTCGGACATTTGCTAGGTAGGCGAGTGTCAATGGTGTTGGTACTGTCTTAAAAAAAGGGCGTAGAAAAAATGGGTCTGAGGGACACGACGACAGTTCGGAAAACCATGCCTTGAGATTAAACAAACGAGAAAGGGACACCAGCTTCAGCAATGTCTTCCTTCATACATATGACATAAAGGGCCTATCTGGCTACTTCAGAATTTATTACTCTTGAATATCTCTCAGTCCCATCCCTGTAAATTGGAACAGAATCAAGCAACTCAAAAAAGATGGATGGAGATATAGAATCAATTTCAGCAGCAGTCCATAGCAGCCTTTGTCTGTGTTTTAAAATACAGTTCATGGACATGCAGTTGCATTTTGATGGTCAATGCTGATAAAAGTCAGAGCCATTTTTTTGTAAAGAGAGAAAGAGAAAATCAACAGTTCCAGCCCAGGTATTACTGGGGAAAACGTTTCCAACACCTTTAGAGGAATGTGGTCTCTCTTATAGTGGGTTTCCCTTCCAATCTTCAAAATCCAGTTCTGTAGGAACAGCCCCAGAACCACATAATACACTTTTACACACACACACTCACTCATACACACATACACACACTAACTGCTCATATCTCCAACTGGCGAGCCTCTGTGCCGCCTGCCCTCATTTCAAGCGTGTGTGTTTCGCTCCTTTGAGGCTGGAGTTGTGGATGTGGTCGTAGTGGAGGACATGGAGGGGGAGTCTGAACAGGCAGGAAGCGGGGGCCTTGGTTCAATCCCTCTGCTCTTCATGAAAGACAGCAGCTGGTCAGGGATCTCCGCAAGGACGTCCTTAGCCAGTCGGGCCATGCTCAGGACCTGGTTCCCCGATCGGTCGATGTAGTCTCGGAAAGGAACAAACTGGAGAAAAAGAGCAAAGACGACTTATGACGACAGAGATGGTAATCGCTTCTGAAAATCTTTTGTGAAAAAATTCTCTTATTGTTGTCAGTTTGACAATCAAGCAAACACAGAGATCAATGTCAAAATTTGACAGACTACAAAGATTTTGTGTTACATGTGCTCAAAGCATTTTTGTCTGAAGCCTTGTAATCATATTATCACCAGTGCTTTCAAAAGTGAGATGAATAGCACATTTCCTCATTTTATGTTTTGCTGTTTTCCTTGTGTTCCATGGTGTTATGGATTCAGGAAAAATCCCAGTTTGATTGTCATTCTCTTCAGATGTCATCTTACAGGTTGAGTGAGAGTAGCAGAGTCTAAAATGTTTGCTGGTAACACTGACAAAATGATCAAATCTGTGATTCATGAGAGTTAATTGGTGCAGTGTTGGAGGCTTCACCTGCACAATGTCTCTTTCAGCAAAGCGTCCTCTGGAGGAGACTCTGACTTCATCTCCATCCAGCTCCTCCATAGCTACAACAAAAGAAGAAACACAAACAAACACAACATTCAGCACCTGGGTATACACATCATAGCGTTCAGCCTTCAGAAAACAAATGTGATGCTATACTTTTTGCAGGAAAGGGGAGCAAATTTCTTCAATAGTGGTAGAAGTACAAACTAAACATGGTATGATTAGAATGGCTAATGAACCACACAAACTAACAGTGATCAAACAGACCAAATCTGAACAAGTCAAAGTGTCAGTCAGCCTTGTCGCTAGTATTTTAAAATTTGGTTTGTACAAAGATGACAGAGGTTTAATGACTGTTTACCCAGCTTGAGCCAAGAATGTGATACAGAAGAGTGCATGGAAAAAGTCAAAGCATGTATAAAAGTCAACTAAAAGACAGATTCTTATGTTTTTAAGTCGTATTTGATGGATTTATTTTATTTTGTCATTTTTAAATGTGTCTCTGGAAATAAAGGTTTAAGTCCACAACTGTTTCATGATATTTGAACCCACTCACTATTTTTAATCACCTTACCTCTAATGACGATGCCATTGCTGATGGGTTATGTATTAGTAGAGAAAAACATGCCCTGTGTTTAGCTACTAATCAGTGAAGTCACACTGTGAACCTCCCCATAGTTGGTTACTTCTTGCTGCTCATTCAGCCTTTTTTGCCCATTTCAAGGGCATACATGCGTAGTAGGACCCCATGACAGTGTTGGGGGAGATCCTTACTTTTTATGAAAATTTCCAGGGCAACTTAGGTTTAAAACAACCCAAATCAAAATGTGTTGAAGCTTTATTTCATGTCATGGTGCTCTGTGTTGACTTAAACTTTCTAAACTTGAGAAATGCCCTTTCCTGTGACTTAAAAGACAAACCGGACATTTGCAGAAGTTCTCCCATTCAGTAATGCTGGTGTCCTCTCACCCAGCTCTCAACGATTGGTTTGGTATCACAATGTAGCCCATCATATCTGCTGTTCAAGTCACAGCATGAACTTATGGCTCTGAAATCACTTAATCTTCACACTGAGCATGGTATTAGTCTAAAGATTGTGTAATCTGCCACTTGCATTGTGGTATTGTGAATATGTGCAGAGCTGCGTAGACACACAATCTACAGTATCTGTACCAGTAAAGGTGGTTTTCAACAAGACGGACGAAGAACTTAAAATTCACAGAAACTCCATGGTTCTTGTGGCCTGTTGTTTTGCTGCTTTCCACCACGAGCCAAGGACCCGAGCAGATTACTTGTATACATTGTACACAGAGCCATTTCAGCTGGCCTGAAACAGCCTCAGCATATAAAACACAGGTCAGAGTCAGACAGTGCTGTACAAGGCATGAAGACGAAAGTGATTTATTGGTGTTTGCTCTCAATAAACAAGCCGGTTGATTGAGGACATGTACTGTACAAATATATAAAACTAAAACTAGGATGCATTCCCAAGGACTCCATGGGTTGTAAACATTCATTAGCACGTTCAGCTGAAAGTCTCCAGTTAACAGGGTCACTCTTTAATCTGTAACACCGGGAGCTGACAGAGATAAATTCACACTATGGGGCTCAAAGAAGACCATTGTTATTGTTTGGGAGTTATTAAACGAAGTCAATCACAGCTGTTTGTGACCCTATTGTGGATGGAGGTGAAATAAAAACACTATGGGTGCTCCACCAATCAGGACCATCAACTGCAGGCTCCATCCCCCATGGTCCCTTGAGATCTGAAAAGCACTAAACCCTAGGAAAAACCATTTTCAAAAGCAAACGTATACCCTTGAACTAAAATGAATCCCTAGTTCCCATGTAAAAAGCACCTTCAGATACTTATGTTAAGATCCAGACTCTGTAGGTAGCAATGATATCAGGCTCCTAATATTACTACTAACAAAGTCCTTAGGCTCTTAAATTGTAAACAATATAAGCACTCAGACTATTTTTAAGATAAAACCGATTTGAAAAATGACTTATGTGCCAGCACAGGCTGACTTCAACATCGTCCTCTCTTTAGTACGTTGACCAGAGAAACACTCTTCTTAACCCATGCAGCACTGACACAAAAAGTAAAAAGGACTGAAATTAAATGGAAAAAAGCTTTCTTCATCTTTTAAAAGCTTCACCACAGAGCAGACTAAATCCCAGAGGACAACCACAAAGTTCAGACCAGACATGGGTCGGTCCTTCTGCACCACATCTGTTCTCCGCTGCTGTCGTAGTGAAGGAAGAAACAATAACCCTTCAGTAACCTGCCTCATTAGTGCTTCTGTTTACCACAGGAGAGGAGAGAAAGTTCCTGACTGGGAAAAAAAAAAATCCTGAGCTCTGCATCAGTCTATTTATAGCACCTTATCAACAGAGTAAATCTTATCTGCAAGTGACAAACAATCTGTGCTACGGTAGAAACCTTTTCGTACTTGAGTTTGGAGCGAAGAGGAAAGAAAGCCGAGGGGAGGATGCTGATGGGGGACTGGTGAGGCTCCACATGGCGCACAGAGATGGCAGATGGTGATCAGGGGCAGCAGGGGAAAAGAGGAGAGGGGAATAACGTGACATGAGGGTGTGAGAGAGGAAATGTTGAAACAAGGGATGGGAATAGACCTGGACAGTCTGGACAGAAGAGGAGAAAAGGGCTGGAATAGAAAAAAAAAATAGGCTCAAAAAGATACCCGAGGAGGGTTCAGGTGTATTGTAAGGTTTGGCATTTTGGGGGGAGGTCTGCAGAGACTCTTAGCCTGAAAGAAAACCTCCTGCTGTCCTCATTCACAAGGGTGCACAGTGTTTTCATAGGCATGTGGATGCATAGAAATAACACTGGATGCTTTAATATTCAGCTCCGACACACTGACACATGGGGACATTAGTTCAATACATGGAGTGATGAGGATGTTTTGAGAGAAAAAAATGACACTGAGATATTAAAACAGTCTAAATGTTGTAGGTATGCAAATGTATTAAACTTGGGTAGCACAATTCTCATTGAGTCAACAGGCTTTTTTAGGTAATTTAGAACAAATTTGATATAAACACTCTCATACAGTGAGAGGGTAAGTCAGGACAATGTCTGGTCCTCATACTGCACACACATCCAGACAAACAGCATTAAAGGATCCTGACTCATGATACTGACTTAATGTTTTCATCTAAAGGAAAAATACTTTCCACTTTCATTTAATGTATTTAACCTCTGCTGATGAGCCGTTTGCCATTCCTCTGATGTCATCAAAGTATAAACAGTTAAGCCTTTGTCAAACATTGGAATGTCATAAGGCGTTAGAAAGCTTAGATTCTTCACATTCCATTCACTGAGTTTGTTTAACAGTTTTCTTATCCAATAAAAGGTAATTAGTAAAAGAATTGCTCATATGGCGATCACAACATCTGGGACATTCTACCTCTTTTGGGGCCCTGAAGTCACATCCGTAGCCCAAACCTCGAATATCCACTCTGTTTTCTACCAGAGAAACCCAGAGTTCAAACAGATCAAAAGTGTTGTTTCATCAAATTATTCCTGTCGTGTCCGTTCTCATCAATAACAGCAGCTTCAAAATCTTAAAGCTTTTCCTCCTCAATTTGAATCTTCCACAGCTTGGCATATTATATTTTCTTATTTTTTATTTTTCTTATTTTCTTTTATTTTCTGGCTACAAGACAGAAGTGTCCTAATCTCGATCTATGGAGATTTGATGCCAGGAGAGCCTGATTTATACTACAACAGCTCTCTGCTTGACAGGCTATTAGCATTAGCTCATATTGAGTAAAGCCCACCTAACAGCCTTGTTTATTGCTATCAGCCCTGTCAATCACTTGTACAGCAACCACACTGCAATGAATTTTGTGTTATCCATCACATTAGAAGGCTGCATTTTATCTATTTATTTATGTAGTTAGTTTGTACTTCATCAATCTCTCAATAGAGATGACAGAGATAGAAACTGACCCTGGTGTCGTGAGAATTCGACTCAGTAGATTTGTATGTATGTATTTGTGTATGAATTTTAACTCTGTGAATCAAACTAACTCTCTTTGAGAAACAAATTCCTTTACAGTTTAAATACTCGCAATACAAGTTGACACAAATCAGTGCTTATTTTTCGCTTCAACTCTTAAAGTCTCTCTTTGTTATTGTCGTAGACTTCTTCTGTGTTGCAGTTCAATGCAACACCTGTGCTACCTCATAACAAAGTGAGTTAACTAAACTCCATTTAAAACAGTAAAAAAAAAAGCATAAGTCCAAATGATATGCATCTAAATGAGTGATGTGCAATATCACTTTATTGTATTGGTGATACTGATCCAATATCAATACGGATTGTACCAATTAGACTGGTTGTACATAATACATATATTGTATGGAATAAATTTGGTATTATTCCATTGTTTTAATATATGTTTTTCCATGTTTAGCTTTTCACATTTTAAATGCATTTACTCTGTATGATCCAATCACACCTTGTCTCGGTAATCCACTTTATACGATCAATTCTTTCTGAATAAATCTAGGGGCTGAAATGACTCCACTCATGACTCTGTTTACACTCTGATATTGTGTTTACAGACTGAGTGACTGACTGAGCATTATGCATCATGAACTTACCCGGACAGAAGAAAAAGTAGCTCAAACAAGATCTCAATAGTTTAGTGACTTTCCACTGTGTTCCTGTTCATTTCAAATAATACTTTGAATGAATGAAGTAACAAAAGTATCAATATTTTGAATTGAGAATGAATTTTAGAGCATTAAGATCTGGTATTGGCAGTATTGTTATTTCAGTATTGATCCACACATCACTAATCTAAAGGCCAGTCTTTAAAATCAGCACGTCTCTTATTTCCTAATAGATACTGAATGATATGGTCTAGAATTGAATACAAAGAGTTAAAATACATCTACATGAATTTCTAGCCGATGCTGATTTGGAAGATCTCTTTTTCCTAGATTTTGGTCTCCAGATATTGATCTTCATCTCACTCTTTTAATACTCAAAGTAAACAATCACAACACATAGTCCCCCTGATATTAAACCCTTATGGACCAATATTTGCTATTTTTTTTAAAGACTTGGTATCCTGATGGCAGTACGTATAAGCCTCTCTACAAAGCACAAGGGAATAGGGATACATGAGGTGAAGAAAGAAGACAGTGCAGAGCAGGTTGATACGTTTTGATTTCCAAAGACTGATCCCCACATGATATTCTCTGAGCGGCTCAACTCTGACTCGGGGTGAGTGATGTGTGGAGCTGCCTTCATCCAGGGAGCAGACCAGGGTAGCAGAGTATCTGAATACATTTTGAGCACTTCAGTGATCTTGTGCAAGCAACGAGTCTGCTTTTGGAGGTTTTCAAGCATCACAGAGAGTAAATCAGCCACACGTTTAAGGATCCTGTATGTTGAGAGACTGGATCTTCTTGATGTGATGTTTGGCCTTGATGGAAATGAGATGATTCACAAACGCAGCACTGAAGCTCTGCTCTCCCCACTTTGATTACACAGTCTCCCTCATACTTTGATCTTGCCTGAATCTACTGAAGTCTCTCCACTCAAAACTCACTGATTAAACTGGTGAGTGGCATAGATGAATCTATATACCTTAATATATATTCCCTGCAAATGTACCATCTTGATCTCTAACTCATTACACTCCACACTCAGCTGCTTCTGCCGTCATGCTCTTTCAGTTCCATCATCTCTGCTCTAATTTCTCCTCCTGTCACCCACAAGTATTCACCCTTAACCCCAGCCTCAG
>RPOG01005716.1:15475-29667 GCA_008086565.1 Thalassoma bifasciatum
TTTTTTTTCTAATTAAGACATCAGTTTTGGTGGTTTATTACATAATGCACGAAATTCTTACATTTCCGAGAGAAAAAAAGTGCAACACCCGCATTTCGTAATAATCGACGCCATATGTAAGAGATTATTACATAATGCGGAAAAAAATATTACATATTGCGTTCAAAGATTTTATTACACAATGCGTCAGATTATTACAAAATGCGGCCTTATTACAAAATAAAGTGAAATCGTATTACATTATTACATAATGCTCTGTTATTATATAATGCGGCGTAATTTATTCAAGGATTCAAGGAGTTTTATTGTCATTCAACCCATGTAAAACATGGGTGGGACGAAATTAGGTTACCCTGGTCCCGGAGCAAGCCCAATCATAGAAATGAGAATAATAAATATATACAAATATACAATAAAAAAGATAATAAAAGAAGAACACAATCAACAGCCTTTTTAACAAATAGACAGAATAAAATAATTAACTGTGCAAAAATTGCTGTGTTCATTTGTCGGGGGGGACACTAAAGGGGACCACCAGAGTTCAACAGTCTCACAGCTTCAGGAAAGAAGCTGTTCCTCAGTCTGGTAGTCCTGCTCTTGATGCTCCGCAGCCTCCTGCCTGAGGGGAGAGGGACAAACAGAGCATGTGCGGGATGGGTGGGGTCTTTCATGATGCAGGAGGCCCGTTTCCTGCATCTGGAGGAGTATATGTCCATGGTAATTGAAAGACTGCATCCCACAGTCCTCTGTGCCACTTTCACTACCCTCTGCAGAGCCTTCTTCTCTGCCACAGAGCAGCTGCCGTGCCACACAGTGATGCAGGAACACAAGATGCTCTCCATGCTCTCTCTTATTACATTATTACATAATGCGGCGTAACAGGCCTCGAAGACGAAGCAAAACGAGCTCTGTGACTGCATGCTGTCAGTTCTTAAAGATGATATTCTGAATGGCGTAAAACTCTCTGATAGCTTTTACATGCAAACATGTCCCCCTTGTGTATGTATTTATTTTTTGGTACACATGCATGTATGGTCAACTTGCACATATCTTAGGTCAATCAAGCTTTTCAGAAGTATGTAGTTGAATATTTTAAAATATTCGTGTGAGCAATAATCTGTCGCTTATTGTGTTTTTGTTTGTAACATATTTTTCTTAAAACACTTGAGTCCTGCATTCTGTGTCAAATGGTTAAGGAATGGTGGATTAGATAGATAGATAGATAGATAGATAGATAGATAGATAGATAGATAGATAGATAGATAGATAGATAGATAGATAGATACTTTATTGATCCCTAGGGAAATTCACAGTATCCAGTAGCAGGTTACAAAGACATACAAGACATGGTATGTGACATAATGACACAATTACAAATGGCCTGCAGCCAAAACCAAAACCCCCATCCCACACACCCACATAAAAATTAAGAAAAAGAAAGAGAAAAATAGACTTTAACCAAAAGTTTACATAACCCATGCATGGACAAATTGTAAAATACGTTTTTTTAGGGTCTTCCTCACTGTCACCATGACAAGAGAGTCCAGCTCTGCTCTGACCACAGAGCCAGCCTTCCTTAGTCTGTCCAGTAGTACTGCATCCCTCTTCTTGCTGCTTCCTCCACAGCACACCACAGCATAAAAGAGGATACTGGCCACCACAGACTGGTAAAACATCTGCAGCAGCTTTCTACAGATGTTGAAGGACCCCAGCTTCCTCAAGAAGTACAGACGGCTCTGTCCCTCCCTGCAGATGGTATCCATGTTTGAAGACCAGTCCAGCCTATCATCCAACTGTAGCCCCAGGTACCCATGAGTCTTGGCCATCTCCACGTCGACCCCCCTGATGGCAATAGGTTGGGGGTGGGGCTTGTTCCTTCTGAAGTCCACATCCATCTCCTTGGTCTTGGTTAAAAACTGAGTGTGGCCACCAACAACATTTTTCACCAGCCGCCACTGCACAGCATTGCAGTGAATTTGTATTTGAACCGATTCCCTCTGTAGCATTGTTTCATTCAATTAACCAGGTTTGTAATAATGAAGTTGTGCATTTACTCAATTATATGTGTTTCAAATCCAAAGATTATGCATCAGTCTATCTATCTATCTATCTATCTATCTATCTATCTATCTATCTATCTATCTATCTATCTATCTATCTATCTTCTTGCTGTTGTTTGACCTCACAGAAAACATAGGTTGATTTGGTTGACCATCTTACACTGTGACCCACATTATTTGGCTGTAGGGGTCTCTGATATAGGGGCTATATAACATAAACGTAAACAGTTTATAATGATGTATGACTGATATTTTTCATTGGCAGACAGTTTTGAGGCGTAAAACACAAAAAAATATTGAAGTATTTCTGTGCCATGCAGTTTGAGTATGAATTTCCAACACTGAATTTCTACAGTGTCAAAATACAACTTGAATCTTAAAAACCATGAGGTTATTCCCACTACTTTTTTTCTGCATTTGATTGTTTTCAATGTTGAATTAAATTCCCTGTAGTAAAACAGAAGATAAGTCTATTCCCCGAAAAATGGAATTTACAAAAATTCAATCTGAAAACTAGATGAAGAGAAAGAAATGTAATGCATTGACAAGTTCAGTCATCTGACATTACACTTCAAAAGTGTTCGCGACAAAAAAATTCAGCGTAATCCAAGTAAAAAAGTGGAAGTAATCGATCCCTGTCTCAATTCACACGGTCCAGTACAGTGACTAAAATGAGGTCGATCAAGCTGTATTTATCATCAAAAGCACTGTAACAACAAAAACTAATTAAATGCAGAAGAATATGTAAAAGTGAAAAGTCAGATTAAATTCTGTATGCAAGAATTAAAATTTCGCTGTAAGCTGGATTCCACTGTTTTTATCTGTGCCAGTCCAGCTTCGACACTGTTCACGAGGAAACCTGTCACGCGTAATGCATGTCCAAAAAGCACTGAAAAACACACAGGTCAACGAAATCTAGGCTTTTGCACAAAGTTTAGCACCAAAGAATTAGTCTCAGAAACACTGTGTTGAAATCACACATCAATCCATGCTTGAGTGGCCAAATAAGCGTTGCCTCGCCGAGAAAAGCTCGATTTGGCCATACTTTTTTTTTTTTTTTTTTTAAAAGCTATTTTTTGGCCTTTGTGCGGCCATACTTTTAAAAAAGAGCTTTCCAGCTATGCAGACACTTCCCCGTGTCCCAAGCTGCACTCCTCCACGTGCTGGCATTGAAATTTCACTGTTCTGAGCGTTATTACACTTAATTTTTCTGTGGAAGTCCAGTTTTGACACTGTTCACAAGGAGACCTGTCACGCGTAATGCATGTCCAAAAAGCACTGAAAAACACACAGGTCAACGAAATCTAGGTAGTTGCACATAGTTTAGAATTAAAGAATTTGTCTCAGAAACATGTGTTGAAATCACACATCAATCCAAGCTTTTATCTAAGAGCGGCCAAATAAGCGTTTTCTCGCCGAGAAAAGCTCGATTTGGCCATACTTTAAAAAAAATGAGCTTTCCAGCTGATACTGACTGCTTGAGCACCTGCACCTTTGCTACTTCACACCCAAAGTGCCCTTTTTTCAGAGTTTTTTTTCTTTTTCTTTTTTTTTTTNGGGCTCTGAGCGCTTCAATGTTAGGTTTTGTTTCAGAAAATATCATAAAATAATTATATTCAAAAAAAGAAATAACAATTAAGATCTACCTGGGTTGGTCACGTGACTTCCACAACGTACCCTCACTCAGAGCTCTCTCTCTGCCCTGATATGCGCGTACATGCCTAGCTGAACTGCGGAACTGCCTGAGACAACGACTAGTTAAACCGAAGACCCCACACGGCCGAGGAAGCACAAAACTGGCCCGGTTAATAAGATGTGCAACCTTATTTTTTGTGCACACAGTGCCATCTTGATATGATGAAGTGAAATGAGCAATGAGCGTCCTTTGTTTTCCAAATGTCCAAACTGCATCTGCTTGCTGTCTGCGTGCTGTGGGGATAAAGTACGTCAGGACGGGCTTTTGTTGTCGTTTCTGTACCAGTAGGCTACTCTTGTTATGAAACGCACAGAGAGATAGCATGTATTATTTGACTGTCAAGCAGTTTTTCCCCTGTTTCTAGAATCAATGAGGTGTGGCTAAGGTCAGCCTATTTATTTTCCATGCATGCCATATGTCTCCACCGCGACTCTCTCTCTCTCTCTTTGTGTGTGTGTGTGTGTGTGTGTGTGTGAGAGAAAGAGAGAGAGAGAGAGAGAGAGAGAGAGAGAGAGAGATAGGGATAGGGAGAGACAAACTACTTATTTTGAGGCTTACTCAAAAGTGATGCAAGGCATGAAGAAATCATGCTTTAGGCCTATGAGAAGTATGTCCTATAAATATAAGTATAATTCCTAAGATTTATATAACTTTAAAAATTATTTAAACACATGATTTCTATATCATTTCATTATTATTTTTTTTACTTAATTAGTGGTAGCAATTTCATTCTGCAGAGGTGCCTCATAAGGACAGGAAGTTAAATCAAAAGCAGAAAGAGCTGCGTTAGGCTGCCAAAGGCAGTGAATCACTCACCAGCTGGGTGAGAAAGAGCACAAAAGGAAAGATGAACACTTATAGCAGCTACTTACATCACAGAGGTATTTTGTAAGAAAAAACAAAAGGTAACAAATACAATTTGAATGTTTTTGTTCAGGAACATTATCTATCATTTTAAATGGTATATTATTTAATGATTATTGATTGGATCAATATTTCATTGATTATTGATGATAAGATAAGAGGTGTTAATTAGATTAATCCAAGAGCAAATTGTGCCTTGTTTCCAGATGGACAGGGAGTGAGTGAAGATAGGTCAGAGGAGATGGAAGGAGAGAAAGAGGAGATGGAGGAGACAAAGAGGAGATAGAAGAAGAGAAAGAGGAGAAGATGGAGGGAGAAGAGCCATTTTCAATGCTGATTTTCTTTGCATCTCTCCATGATCACTCACACTTGTATAATCTAGATCTCCCCCATGTTTTTTCTAGTGTCTACACTCCGGATCAGTACAGCCCACCTCCAGCTATATCAGCAGCAGTAGCCTCCTCTACCTTCCTACCTTCCTCAACTAAAGGTGTCTAATGTTGTACCCATGAGGAAATAAAGACACATGCTTTGCTTTGCAGGTGTGGCCTCTAATAAATAAATGAATATTTCAATGATATGGTATGCTGTAATTCTGTGTTCCCTATTTATGAATGAGGGTCACTAAAATTCAAAAGTTTCAATTGCAAGGTATACCTCTGTACCATGGTTAAAATCTGTGCTCGATGCGCCCCTTTTTAACTTTGAGCACCTGCCCTTCCAAAGGTCTCTGCACAGTCCCGTACATAACCTAGTTTAGACTGTATGAAGTATGTTTACACTGATATTTCTAGAATTAAGACCAGTAAAAGAACATTTATAACCTAGTTTAGATTGTATAAAGAAGGTTTTAGGTGAAAGTCCTAGCATTAGGACCAGTGAAAGTACATTTATAACCTAGTTCAGACTGTATGCAGTTGGAACTCAGAAAGACATCTAGCATTTAGACCAGTGACAGTACATCCATTACATAATTAAGACTGTATAAAGTAGGTATACACTGAGATTTTGAGCATTGAGACCAGTGAAAGTAAATTCATAACCTAGTTTAGATTGTATAAAGAACATTTGATGTAAGATTTCTAGCATTAAGACCAGTGAAGTACATTCGTTACCTAGCTATGTTCATATAAAGTAGGTTTAAGGTAAGACTTCTAGCATTTAGACCAGTGCAAGAACATTCATAACCTAGTTTAGTCTGTATGAGGGAGGCAACAAGTGAGCTTTCTGGTATTAAAACCAGTAAAGTACAATTACAACCTAGTTTAGTTTGTAAAAGTAGAATTTAGGTGAGATTTTTAGAATTCAAACCAGCGCAATACATTCATAACCTAGTTTAGACTGAATACAGAAGGTTATATGTGAGATTTCTAGCATTACGAGCAGTGAAAGTACTTTAAAAACCTAGTTTAGACTGTATAAAGTAGGTTTGCACTGAGATTTCAAGCATTCATCCCAGTTCAGGTCCATTCATAACCTAGTTTAGACCATATAAAGTAGGTGTGCACTGAGATTTCTAGCATTTAGACCAGTAAAAGTACATTCATCACATAGGTAAGACTGTATGAAGAAGGTTACAAGTAAGATTTCTAACATTCAGACCAGTGAAAGTACATTCAGAACCTAGTTAAGACTGTATTTGGGAGGCAACAAGTGAGTTTTCTTATATTAAGACTGGTAAAGGACATTCATAACCCAGTTAAGACTGTATAAAGAAGGTTACAAGAGAGACTTCGAGCATTAAGTCCAGTGAAAGTACATACAAAACCTAGTTAAGACTGTAAAAAGAAGGTAACAAGTGAGATTTCTAGCATTTAGACAAGTGCAAGTACATTCATAACCCAGTTTAGACTGTATATGGAAGGTTTAAGGTGAGATTTCTAGCATTCAGACCAGTGAAAGTACATTTATAACCTAGTTCAGACTGTATGCAGTCGGACATCAGTAAGATATCTAGCACTGAGACCAGTGAAAGCAGATTTTTTGCCTGGATTAGACTGTAATAAGTTAGTAAACACTGAGATTTCTTGCATTCAGACCAGTGAAAGTACATTCATAACATAGATTAGACTGTACAGAATAGGTGAGCATTGAGAAAACTGGCATTTAGACCAGTGAAAGTACATTCAAAACCTAGGTGAGACTGTATAAAGTAGTATATAGTTGAGATTTCTAGTCTTAGACAAGTGAAAGGACATGTACGACCAAGTTTAGACTGTATAAAATAGGATCATAAGAATTCTAGCATTAAGACCAGTAAAGGTACATTCATACCTACTTTTGACTGGATAGATTAGAGTATATAACTTTAATTTCTAATATGAAGACCAGTGAAAGTACATTCACTACCTTGTTTAGTCCGTGTGAAGAAGGAAATCAGTGAGATTTCTAGAATTAGAAACAGTGAGAGTACATCCATTACATAACTAAAACTGTAAAAAGTAGGTAAAAGCTGAGGTTTATAGCATTAAGACCTGTGAAAGTACATTCATGACCTATTGTAGATTGTTTAAAAAAGGTATAAAGTCAGATTTCCACCATTAAGACCAGTCAAAGTACATTCATAACCTACTTTAGACTGTTTAAAGTCAGTGTAAGCTCAGACTTCTAGCATTAGCCAGTCAAAGTACATTCATAACCTATTTTAGACTGTTTAAAATAGGTTTAAACTCAGATTTCCAGCATTAAGACCAGTCAAAGTACAATCATAACATACTTTAGACTGTTTAAAGTCAGTTTAACCCTTGGGGGTCGATGGACGCGCGGGCGCGTCCAAATGATGTGACCGATTTTAAGACGAAGTGGGAGCAAGAAGCAGCCTCGCTGAATCACGGTTTCAACTTCTGTTGAAAGTGTAGATATAAAACTAGTTGCCAGTTTTTGAATTGTGTTGATAAGTGAAGTAAATCCAGAGATATCATGAATCATATATGCCCTACTTTTTTATTGACTATTGTGGCGTTCGGTGCAGCATGAGACGGTAAAAAGTAGTGATTCTGTTGAGGGCGAGCCGTAAGCCCTAGCAAACAAATCTCTCTCTCTCTCTCTCTCTCTCTCTCTCTCTCTCTCTCTCTCTCTCTCTCTCCCACACACACACACATACACACACGCACACACACGCACAAAAACACGATAACACTATACTATTTTCCTATTGGGTGAAAGTGCACAACATCAGCCAATCACAAAAATTGTATGGTTGCTATGAGTGTGGGGAAGATTTTGAGTGACGGACTCGGTAGCGGAATAGCGAGTGAAATTGAGGCAGATTTGTGAGATTTACTGTGTTTGGATGAGAGACAGGTCCAAGAGAAGGAGTGAGGACTTTGAGCATAGAGAGGTTGATCTGTCTTTTATTTTGAATAAGGAATGAAATGAGGATGAGAATGTGTGCACACAGCATATAACTTGGGGGTCAGTGTGGTACAGATAATTTTGTGAAATATTTTTGTAACTACTGATGGTTTGTAGTTAGTTGTTAATTGTTGTACAAAAACGCCTGGATATTCCCTTTATTTTATGTAAATAGTTATATATAAGAAGGTTTTTTTTTCTAAATTTGGACTTTTTTAGAATTTACAATTCAAATTTGCATTCTAAGTTATGAAAATTATTTTTTACGTATGTCTGTGGGTGTGGCTCCTGATGGTTTGTAATAGTTGTAAATAGTTGTGCAAAAACGCCTGGAAATTTCCTTCATTTTTATGCAAACAGTTGTATATTACAGTTTTTAATGATTAATATTTACATTGTTTTTTAACATTTACATTGTATTTTGTCATTTTAAGTTATGAAAATGATTCGTCAAAAAGCTTGTGGTCCCTAGAGCGAAAAAATCAAACTTTTTCTTACTCGGATTTTGTAAAATTTTGCAATTTTAGGTCCAGTGTGCTCACACAGTTTGTAAAAATGAGTAGATATGAGTACATTCAAACAGGTGAGGTTGTGCTGAAAAAAAGGATACCAAGCAAGGCCAGGCAAACAGTTTTTAAGGTGAAATATGAAGGTAAAATCAAAAGTAGGCAAAAACGGCCAACTGACCCCTTGACCCCAGAGGGTTAAACCCAGATTTCTAGCATGAAGACCAGTCAAAGTACATTCATAACCTACTTTAGACTGAAAAAAAGGTTTAATCTCAGATTTCTAGAATTGAGACCACTAAAGGTAAATTCATCACCTACTTTAGACTGTTTAAAGTCAGTTTAAACCCAGATTTCTAGCATTAAGACCAGTATAAGTACACCCATAACCTACTTTAGACTGTTTAAAATCGGTTTGAACTCAGATTTCCAGTATTGAGACCAGTCAAAGTACATTCATAACCAACTTTGACTGTTTTAAGTCAGTTTAAACTCAGATTTCCAGCAAAAAGACCAGTAAAAGTAAATTCATCACCTACTTTTGATTGTAAAACATAGGTTTAAACTCAGATTTCCAGCATTCAGACCAGTCAAAGTACAGTCATAACCTACTTTTGATTGTAAAACATAGGCTTAAACGAAGATTTCCAGCAATAAGACCAGTCAAAGTACATTCATAACCTAGTTTTGACTGCAACAAAAAGGTTTGAACTCAGATTTCTGGCATTAAGACCAGTCAAAGTACATTCATTACCTACTTTAGACTGTTTAAAGTCAGTTCAAACCCATATCTCCAGCATTAAGACCAGTCAAAGTATATCCAAAACCTACTTTAGACTGTTTAAAGTCAGTTCAAACCCAGATTTCTAGCATTGAGACCAGAAAAAGTAAATTCATAACCTAGTTTAGAAAGTAAAAATAGGTTTAAACTCAGGTTTCTAGCATTAAAACCAGTCCAAGTACATTCATAACCTATTTTAGACTGTTTAAAGTCAGTTTAAACCCAGATTTCTAGCAATGAGACCAGTCAAAGTACAGTCATAACCTACTTTAGACTGTTTGAAGTAAGTTAATATCCAGACTTCTAGCATTCAGACCAGTAAAAGTACATCCACAACCTACTTAAGACTGTTTAAAGTCAGTTTAAACCCAGATTTCTAGCATTGAGACCAGTGAAAGTACAGTCATAACCTACTTTAGACTGTTTGAAGTAAGTTTAAATCCAGATTTCAAGCATTAAGACCAGTCAAAGCACATTCATAAACTACTTTAGACTGTTTAAAAAAAACAGGTTTAAACTCAGGTTTCTAGCAAGGAGACCAGTCAAAGTACATTCAGAACCTACTTTAGACTGGATAGATAAGGGTATATAACTTTAATTTCTAGTATGAAGACCAGTAAAAGTACATTCACTACCTAGTTAAGTCCGTGTGAAGAGGGAAATCAGTGAGATTTCTAGAATTAGAAACAGTGAAAGTACATCCATCACATAACTAAAACTGTAAAAAGTAGGTAAAAGCTGAGGTTTATAGCATAAAGACCTGTGAAAATACATTCATGACCTATTGTAGATTGTTTAAAAAAGGTACAAAGTCAGATTTCCACCATAAAGACCACTCAAAGTACATTCATAACCTACTTTAGACTGTTTAAAGTCAGTGTAAGCTCAGACTTCTAGCATTGAGACCAGTCAAAGTAAATTCATAACCTACTTTAGACTGTTTAAAATAGGTTTAAACTCAGATTTCCAGCATTAAGACCAGTCAAAGTACAATCATCACATACTTTAGACTGTTAAAAATAGGTTTAATCACAGATTTCTAGCATTCAGACCAGTCAAAGTACATTCATAACCTACTTCCGACTGTTTAAAATAGGCGTAAACTCAGATTTCTAGCATTATGACTAGTAAAATGATTCATTCCTTACTCAAGACTGTAAAAATAGGTTTGAACTCAGATTTCCAGCATTAAGACCAGTCAAAGTACATTCATAACATACTTTAGACTGTAAAAAATAGGTTTAATCTCAGATTGCTAGCATTAAGACCAGTCAAAGTACATTCATTACCTACTTTAGACTGTTTAAAGTCAGTTTAAACCTTGATTTCTAGCATTCAGACCAGTCAAAGTACATTCATTACCTACTTAAGACTGTTTAAGGTCAGTTTAAATCCAGATTTCTAGCATTGAGACCAGTCAAAGTACATTCATAACCTACTTTAGACTGTTTAAGGTCAGGTTAAACCAGGATTTATAGCATGAAGTGAAATCAAAGTACATTCTTAACCTACTTAAGACTGTTTAAGGTCAGTTTAAATCCAGATTTCTAGCATTGAGACCAGTCAAAGTACATTCATAACCTTCTTTAGACTGTTTGAAGTCAGTTTTTACCCAAATTTCAAGCATGTAGACCAGTCAAAGTACATTCACAACCTACTTTTGACTGCATAAAATGGGTGTAGACTTCGATTTCTAGCTTTCAGACCAGAAAAAGTATATTAACTACTTACTCCAGACTGTAAAAATAGGTGTAATCTCGGATTTCTAGCACTGGGACCATCCAAAGTACATTCATAACCTAGTTTTGACTGCACCAAATAGATTTACACCATGATTTCTAGCATTAGAACCAGTCAAAGCACATTCATAACCTACTTTAGACTGTTTAAAGTCAGTTTAAACCCAGATTTCTGGCATTGAGACGAGTCAAAGTACATCCATAACCTACTTTTTACTGTTAAAAGTCAGTTTAAACCCAAATTTCAAGCATGTAGACCAGTCAAAGTACATTCAAAACCTACTTTCGACTGTTTTAAATAGGTGTAAACTCAGATTAAGAGCGTTATGACCAGTAAAAGTAAATTCAATACGTACTCAAGACTGTAAAAAAAGGTGTAAAATCGGATTTCCAGTATTGAGACCAGTCAAAGTACATTCATAACCTACTTTAAACTGTTTAAAATAGTTTGATTCTCAGATTTTAAGCATTGTGACCAGTCAATGTACATTCATAACCTACTTTAGACTGTTAAAATTCAGTTTAAACCCAAATTTCTAGCATGAAGACCAGTCAAAGTACATTCAAAACCTACTTTAGACTAACAAATAGGTTTCATCTCCGATTTCTAGCGAGGAGACCAGTCAAAGTACATTCATAACCTACTTTCGACTGTTTCAAATAGGTGTAAACTCAGATTACGAGCATTATGACCAGTAAAAGTAAATTCATTACTTCCCCAAGACTGTAAAAACAGGTGTAAACTCAGATTACTAGCATTATGACCAGTAAAATGATTCATTACTTACTCAAGACTGTAAAAATAGGTTTAAACTCAGATTTCTAGCATTGAGACCAGTCAAAGTACATTCATAACCTTCTTAACACTGGTTAAGTCAGTTTAAACCCAGATTTCTAGCATTGAGACCAGTCAAAGTACATTCATTACCTACTATAGACTGTTTAAAGTCAGTGTAAGCTCAGATTTCTAGCATTGAGACCAGTCAAAGTACATTCATTACCTACTTTAGACTGTTTAAAGTCAGTGTAAGCTCAGACTTCTAGCATTGAGACCAGTCAAAGCAAATTCATAACCTACTTTAGACTGTTTAAATTCAGTTTAAACCCAAGTTTCTTTCATGAAGACTGGTAAAAGTACATTCAAAACCTACTTTAGACTGTATAAAATGGATGTAAACTCAGATTTCTAGCATTATGACCAGCAAAAGTAAATTCATTACTTACTCAAGACTGTAAAAATAGGTGTAATCTCGGATTTCTAGCACTGGGACCATCCAAAGTACATTCATAACCTAGTTTTGACTGCACCAAATAGATTTACACCCAGATTTCTAGCATTAGAACCAGTCAAAGTACATCCATAACCTACGTTTTACTGTTTAAAGTCAGTTTAAATCCAGACTTCTAGCATTGAGACCAGTCAAAGTACATTCATTACGTACTTTAGACTGTTTAAAGTCAGTTTAAACCCAAATTTAGAGCATGGAGACCAGTCAAAGTACATTCAAAACCTACCTTAGATTGTGACAAATAGGTTTCTTCTCAGTTTTCTAGCGAGGAGACCAGTCAAAGTACATTCATAACCTATTTTCAACTGTTTAAAATAGGCGTAAACTCAGATTTCTAGCATTATGACAAGTAAAAGTAAATTCATTACTTACTCAAGACTGTAAAAATAGGTGTACAATCGAATTTCCAGCATTGAGACCAGTCAAAGTCGTTCAAAACCTACTTTAAACTGTTTAAAATAGTTTTATTCTCAGATTTCAAGCATTGTGACCAGTCAAAGTACATTCATAACTTACTCCAGATTGTTTAAAGTCAGTTTAAACCCAAATTTCTAGCATGAAGACCAGTCAAAGTACATTCAAAACCTACTTTAGACTAATAAATAGGTATCATCTCCGATTTCTAGCGAGGAGACCAGTCAAAGTACATTCATACCCTACTTTCGACTGTTTAAAATAGGTGTAAACTCAGATTACTAGCATTATGACCTTAAAAAGTAAATTCATTACTTACTCAAGACTGTAAAAAAAGGTGTAAAATATTATTTCTAGCATTGGGACAAGTCAAAGAACATTCATAACCTACTTTTGACTGCAACAAATAGGTTTAAACTCAGATTTCTAGCATTGAGACCAGTCAAAGTACATTCATAACCTTCTTTACACTGGTTAAAGTCAGTTTATACTCAGATTTCTAGCATTCAGACCAGTCAAAGTACATTCATAACCTACTTTAGACTGTTTAAAATCAGTGTTTACTCAGATCTCCAGCATTGAGACAAGTCAGAGTAAATTCATCACCTACTTTTGACTGCAACAAATAGATTTACACCCAGATTCCTAGCATTAGAACCAGTCAAAGCACATTCATAACCTACTTTAGACTGTTTAAAATCAGTGTTTACTCAGATCTCCAGCATTGAGACAAGTCAGAGTAAATTCATCACCTACTTTTGACTGCAACAAATAGGTTCAAACTCAGATTTCTAGCATTGAGACCAGTAAAAGCACATCCAGAACCTACTTTGGACTGCTTAAGGTCAGTTTAAACCCAGATATCTAGCATTGAGATGAGTCAAAGTACATCCATAACCTACTTTCTACTGTTTAAACTCAGTTCAAACCCAAATTTCTAGCATGAAGACCAGTCAAAGTACATTCACAACCTACTTTTGACTGTATAAAATGGGTGTAAACTAAGATTTCTAGCATTCAGACCAGAAAAAGTATATTAATTACTTACTCCAGACTGAAAAAATAGGTGTAATCTCAGATTTTTAGCACTGGGACAAGTCAAAGTAAGTTCATAACCTAGTTTTGACTGCACCAAATAGATTTACACCCAGATTTCTAGCTTTACAACCAGTCAAAGCACATTCATAACCTACTTTAGACTGTTTTAAGTCATTTTAAACACACATTTCTAGCATTGAGACCAGTCAAAGTACATCCATAACCTACTTTTTACTGTTCAAAGTCAGTTTAAATCCAGACTTCTAGCATTGAGACCAGTCAAAGTACATTCATTTCGTACTTTAGACTGTTTAAAGTCAGTTTAAACCCAAATTTCTAGCATGAAGACCAGTCAAAGTACATTCAAAACCTACTTTAGACTAACAAATAGGTATCATCTCCGATATCTAGCGAGGAGACCAGTCAAAGTACATTCATACCCTACTTTCGA
>RPOG01005717.1:0-29645 GCA_008086565.1 Thalassoma bifasciatum
CAGAGGAAAAGTGAGGAGCCTCAGAAACTAGAGGTTTGACTATAGAGAGTTTAAGTTCCCTGCTGCTACAGTATTTCTGCTCGCTGCTGTTGCAGCTCTCTCTGCTGAGTCTGAATTCACCAACAAGCCTGACCATGATCATTTATACCAGCTTTATTTGAGTGTCCCACAATCATGATCCAGTTGAGCCGCCTTCCTTTGCGTTCCCCTCTCCTGTCTTTCTAATACCAGGACGGACTGTTGAACAAACGGCTGTTTGTGGCTTCAATCGTACACTGACTCCCTGATATGATGTATTGTGAAATCATTCCAGCTGAACAACCTTGGAGCAGCTTCAGATCTCAGGAGGCTAACACTTAGCCCCTAGATGTAATCCTCCAGTGTGAAATGGCAGCTGCAGACATGAGTGCTTCTCATTTTAATATCCAAATTTAGTCCTTCTTTCTGCTTTATCACCTGAACTTATACAAACCATAAAAAAATGTCTTTGCATTAAAAGAAAATTAGAAAAAATAAAATGAAGATCACAGAATAAGATGGTTACATAGATTGTTCTAGATTGAGAGGTCAACACGGAATAAATAGTTCAATACTATCTCACATTCATGTTTATTAGTTGTGTTAGACATGCAAACATGTGCCACTTGTCCCTGCTGTTGTTTTTAAGTTTTAGTAAACATGCAAACGTGTTCTATAGTTGCACATCTATGTATATTGTATTATATTATATTATATTATATTACAATACATTATATTACATTATATTATATTATATTATATTATATTATATTATATTATATCAAAGCTGTTTTCAGAGCCAAATTTGCATATTTAAGGCCTGGTACAAAACCTGACTGGATCACAAATTTTGCTAATAGCACACACTGTGAGGGGGGGGATTTTTTTTCGAACTCAGCTTTGGAAGATATTAGGAACGAGAGCTCGACCAATCAGAGCCACCACTTAGATCACGTGACTGACAGGCACTCAATGGCTGTGAGTTTGGGCACTCTTCATCCGACCCAGCTCTATTATGGCCGCACCAGCTGTTTTTCCTCAAAACTGGCTACAGTAACAAACAGGTGAGGTCACAGAAACTACGTCCATGTTTCAGACAGTCTGTGCTCACACTACAGGATTCTCAGGCCCATTTGAATGTGATCCAAACTTCCTGACACTGGGCCCTGAACATTGAGTCCCTGACTAGAGAAGATCAGCCCACATGTTCAGGCCCTTTATCTTCTAGTGTGAGTGGATGGTGGACCAATATTAAGCCCCACAAACGGCCCACTCAACAATCAGAGGCACCCAGATCATTTTCAAACATGTTTGATTTTCATCTGCATGATAACACAACTCGTTTTTGCTGAGAAAGACAACAAAAACTTAGAAAGAGTCACAAAACCAAAAAGATGGAAAGATAGACATTAAAAGACAGTCATTGTGTGTGACGTGTGGCACACACTTCATTCATCTGTTTACATTGATACCACAAGTTTTGGGTGTAATTAAAGGAGTTCAGTCATGTTCCCATGTTTGGTAAAAAGTAAAAATGACATGAAATGCTGCTGTTTGTCCCTGTTGTATATAAAAGGGCTTTAATTAAAGACAGAAGTTGCCAAAATAAACAGCACAAGGCTGTTGTTGACCTCCGTTGTCATGTTGCCCGACATTGAGCCACTGTATCTCTTAAATAAAAACTTTTTAAAGCCTTTTCCTTCAGAAAGGCTGTGGAGGCACATATAATAGTATAAAATGTTCACAAATTATGTTGATTGTAAAAGCAGGATTACGTGATGCGTTGCTCTCTCTGGTCTTGATAAAATCCAGTAGTATGTGCTTGTATTTTTAAATCTTATAGTGTGTGTGTGTTAAGGATTTAAGATAAAATGATCGATTAAGATTCTCCTTACGTGTGTGATACAACCCATTTTCAGAATCTTCTAAGATTTTTTAAATCCTCTGGTGTGAGTCAGACTTAACCTGAAATAAGTCCTGAGTTTCTAAATCTCTTAAAAAAGAACAGACTCAGAAAATTCTTGGGGAACAGAAGTCTGACTGTTCAACTGTGATCTGAATGTGTGAAAGCTTGATACAGAGTTAAACAGGCTTCTGTGAAAGAAGATTCATTCATGGTGAATGAGTTTAACAAAAACATCTGAATCCATGTAAATACAGATCACTGTTATTTTATTTACTTATCTATAGATTTATTTTGATTGATTTTTTTTTNAAAAAAAAAAAAGACAAGTAAATTGTATATTATATATGAACAGGTGTTAGATTGTGATCTATTTCTCTATCATATTCATGGAACATTGCTTTGGCTGCATGTTTATTTTCAAACAAGAACGTTCATGTCAATAAAGTTTTTGTTTGAATTTGAGTTGAAGGAGCATTATGACATCATTATGACATCATTATGACATCATTATGACATCATTATGACTCATTATGACTCATAAAGCAGCTTACGCTTTATGAGTCATAATGAGTCATAAGGCAGCAGCTGTTAGTCTGTACATTCTCTAACTGACCTCAACACAGTCACAGGTGATTTCAGTCATTACTACATCAAAGATCAAGTTTCAAGATTCAAATAAGAAAATGCAGAGAACTGTGAGGAGAGAAGGCAGAGGAAGTCATCAGGACGACTACTCTGATGAGTCTGATGATAATAGTGTAGAAACACTCGGTGCATCAGTGAACCCAGGAAGGGAAAACCTCTGGGCAGAGAGACACATGAGTGAACAAATCAACCAAGAGGAGTTGATCCAGTTTCTGAGGGCAGAAGAAACTCAGAACCCCAGCTTTTCAGGGGAGCTGTGTGAGAAAACTCCTGATGTAGAGACAGCGTTTATGGACACCAAGAACAACATGTCCCATGAGCTTCTCCTTCAGGAGTATCAGGCGCTCAGAGAAGATTTTTCTCGGATGAAGAAGAATCTCGAGAACAGGCTGGACCAGGAGAAAGTGAAGAATGAACGTCTCCAGGAACAGCTGAGGGACGCCTCCTTTCACCAGACGACACAAGACGTCGCTGAGAAGGAGCAACAACGTCTCTTAGAGGAGCTGAGCTCAGAGAGAGAAAAGAACAGACTTCTCCACGAGGAAAAGGAACATTACAGGCTCTCCTACCTCGAGACGAGTGAGAAGTACGAGGGGGAGGTCATCACTCTGAAAAACCAGGCTGACCTCCTCCAGAACAAGCTCCAGAAAGAGGTCCAGTCGAATTCTGACAGGGCCGTGGAAGACCGCAGAGTCATCCAGCGGTTGAGGGAAGAACTGAAAGACAGAGAGGAACTCAGTCCACAGGAGTTATATGAAAAGCTCCAGGAACAGAGCAGCCTCACTGTTCACTACAAAGAGCTGAGTGAGAAGAACAACAGTGAAGCCTCCAGGGCCATGAAGCAGGCGGACCAGGCCATGGCCATGACACGCACGGTCATGGTGGAATGTCAAAACGCCATGAAGGTCATCGCTGACAAGGACGCTCAGATCAAGACTCTGGCTGACAAGCACTCCAGCCTGCAGGAAGAAGTCAGTGAGGAGAAGAAGAAGTATTTAAGGGAGACTCAAGATCTAAAAACTGAGCTCAGACTCCTCTCTGCTGCCCACAACCAGGTTTTGTCTGAGTTAGAGTCTCTGAAGAAAGAGCTCCTCAAAAATAAAATCAGTCAGGAGACACAGACTGAGCCTCTTCCCCAGGAGGAGGAAGAGGAAGAGGAAGAGGAAGAGGAAGAGGAGGCCCAGGACCCTCAGACCAACCACACAGAGAGTCTGAACTCCAGAGCACCCAGCCTCACAGTCCAGGAGGAGTCTGAAGGTCCCACTGAAGCCCCTCAGACTCCACCTGGACCTTCCACAGAAGCCCCTCAGACTCCACCTGAACCTTCCACTGAAGCCCCTCAGACTCCACCTGGACCTTCAGCCTGGAAGAGGTTCAGACACGCTCTGGGTCTGAGGAAGCCTGAGCGCTGGAAGAGGAGAAGGAGGGAGGCTCTAACCACTCCTCTGTCAGAGCTGTCTGACTCCTCTTCAGACATTTAAGCCCCACCTTCACCCCCATTAATCACCCCCTTACTACAGGTTTTCTCCGAGTCGCTTCGGTTTCTCCTACGGACCCAATATCCAAAAAAAACAACAACAAACAAACAAAGAAAACCCCCAAAAATTTAACATGTATTTTCTAAAGTTGGACTTTGATTCCAGATGTGGACAAAAGTCACATTTTCTCAACAAAGCCTTCCTCAGACTTCAGATGAGATTATATCTCTCTGTGATGTTGTGTTCAGGATCCATATACAAGACCTCAAGGATGTAACCAACAACAACCACAACAAGAACTATGGCAGCGAGAAACTCTCTGCATCAATGTGAACAAGAACAAAACCAAGAGACAGCTCATCAAGTCAGTTCACCTTCACCTTTTATAGTCCCCTGGTTTCTTGACCCGGTACCTGCAGGTTTTGGTAAGTCAAATTTAAGACTTTTTAAAACTGTTTTAATGCCACTTTGAACAAGATTTAAGACCAAAAACACAGAAATATAGTCAATGGTTGGGGATCTTTCTGCATTCAAACCAAATCATAGCATGTGTGTCACTCAATGAGACTCATTTACGTTTACTTTTTCTCTGTTTATCAGACATAAAGTGATCCTAAGTGCTCTCTGGCTAACAGCTGTATATAAAAGTGCAAACAGTGACCCATGGTCTTACATTGGTCAGCTAGGATGCAGAAAACAATTTATATCAGCAGTTTGTAAAACAGTATCTACTCTACATCTCCTCCTCCAAAAGCCCTGTGAAAAAAATAAAATCAAAAAAACATGAACAAATCCTGCTCTGACAAATTTAAGACCTTTGAGTAAATTATTTAAGACCAGAATATACAATTTAATGAATTTAAGACTTTTTAAGGCTATAGTTTTAAATACATGAAAATCAAAATTTCAAGAAATCAATTTAACACAATGTGAAAAAAGTCTAAACTTTCAGATTAAAGGTCAAATTTTTTAGATAAAACGTCAACATTTTGAAATAAAGTCAACAACTGAGATAAAAGGTTGAAATGTTGATTAAAAAATAGTCCAAATTCTGAGATGATTGTCAAAATTAGATATAAGGCAAAGTCTGACCTTTACATACAATTCTTGCTATTTCTTAACTGGATTTTTAATCATACTTTAAGTTAAACAACTGAGGAACAAAAAGAGCCATTTTTGACTCCCAACTTTTAAAAATAATGTAGTGCAAAAAATCCTTTACTGTGTTATGTTAAAAAAATATATACAAAACAATTCTAAAAAGAAGTTAAATAAGTATGTATAAGAAAAACAAACAGCAACCCAAAGGAAAAAGGATCTTTCCCAACAGTCTTAAACTCAAAGTACATGTGTGTGAAACAGCTGACACAACAGATCCTGGGTCAGTCAGGAGAAAAAATGCTGCTGTGGTGATCACATGATCACCATGTCTGAAATCATGATTTTAATCTGAAAAGGATAAATGGTTCAGCTCTAATATGATTCTACTTTCATCTCTCAAGGAAGTGATTGTAAACAAAAGCACAAACAATGGAGCCGAGTGCAGCTCTGTTGGCTGTTACTATTGTTTGCAGAGAAAAACAGAAAAAGGTGAAAAGACGAGGATGAAGAAGTGGTTGGGGAGACACAAACTGTCGCTCAAATATTTTCTGTATAAACGGGGAAAAAAAAAAAGTTTTAGCATTTCTCTGAATTACTAAACAAATGTTTAATTGTGTAACCATGGTTTCTGAAAACTGCTTACTGTAAGTAAACCTGAGGATGAGGAATAATTTCATCAAACACAGCAAACGTTAAAGGGGGATACAAACTATTTCAGCCCCTGACAAAGCACCAGCCACAAAATGTACCCCCCCCCCCTCTTTAATCCCCAGGTGATGTGCAAAATTCATGTAGTTAATTTTGTCATCATTTCTGATCATTTATAAGAAAACTTGAGAATAGGGTCTAATTTCAGCAAACTCAGCAAAAGTTATAGGGGAATACAAATTGTTTCAGCCTGCTTTAACGTGTCTGCCAGAAACTGTATCCCCCCCCCCTCTATAATTCCCAGGTGATGTTCAAACATCATGATGTTTATTTTGTAGACATTTCTCATAATTTATAAGAAAAATTTGAGAATTAGGAATAATCACATCTAACATAGCAAAAATTATAGAGGGATAAAAATGATTTCAGCCAGTGAAACTGCACCTGCCAGAGAATGTATCCCCATATAACTTTTGCTGTGTTTGATGAAACTAGCCCTTATTCTTATATTTTCCTACAGATGATCAGAAATGCCCACAATATGAACCACGCGATGTTGGCACCTCACTCTGGGATTATAGAAGGTGGATACATTTTATGGTAGGTGCATTGTCAAAGGCTAAAATAATTTGTATGCCCCTCTAACTATTGCTGTGTTTGACGAGTCGAGTCCTGATGTCAGTTTTTTTAAATAAGTGATCAGAAATGTCTACAAAATAAACTACATGTTTGCACATCACTCTAGGATTTGAGAGGGGGGGATACATTTTCTGGCAGGTGCATTGTAATGTGTATCCCCCTATAACTTTTGCTGTGTTTGATGATTTTAGTCCTATTTCTCAAGTCTTCTTGTTAACGATCAGAATTGTCTTCAAAATAAATCACATGATGTTAGCAGATCACTTGGGTATTATAAAGGGGGGGATACACTTTCTGACAGGCACAGTGATCTGGCTGATATCATGTGAATCCCCCTCATAACATGGTGTGGTCGTCAGCCCACAGATGAAGAAGTGGTTGGGGTCAAATATTTTCTGTATAAACGGGGGAAAAAAAAGTTTTAGCATTTCTCTGAATTACTACACAAATGTTTAATTGTGTAACCATGGTTTCTGAAAACTGCTTCACATCTGTGTTTCATGGAGTTGTGTCAAACTATGTTTGTGTCTCAAGCCCCAGTGCAACCCAACTTAGGGAGAATCACTTTTCTATTCTTTATTTTATTTTATTAGATTTGTTGCTGCTCACATGGTTATCTCATGTTTTCCATGATATTTTATTCAATGATTATGTTTTTATTTGAATGTCTTGTATAGATGAATCCTACTGTCGACTTGTGGGCGCTGCCATTACTGAAGTGTCCACCATAGTTGCCAAGTCTGCTTATTATAAGTGACTTGAGGCTTGTTTTTCTGAGAAGTTGCTGCTAAATTTTGTCAGCCACAGGTTCTGGTTTTTTGGGCTTGTTTTGTGGAGTTTAGTCACTTATTTGGGCTTGTTATTTTCCTTATTTTTGTTTATTGTGGGCTGGCACCACGTCATGAGGGGGATACACATTATTTCAGCCTGCTTCACTGCTGCTGCCATTTTGAAGACATTTCTGATCATTTGTAAGTAAACCTGAGGATTAGGAATAATTTCATCAAACACAGCAAAGGTTATAGGGGGATACAAACTATTTCAGCCCCTGACAAAGCACCAGCCACAAAATGTGTCCCCCCTCTTTAATCCCCAGGTCACTCCTGACCCCACCTCTGGAAGAGAGGGATAGTGATACAAAAACTGCAATTTCTTAAAATTAATAAACATTTAATAAAAATGCAAATGGCCTCATGTCACAAACATGTTTTATGAGGAAAACCTGGAATATGAAAATATTACATCTTTTCACAATTCACAAACTTGGATGGTGGTTGTGTTTTCTGATTTGCTGTTGTGATTTGCACTTCAGGGCCACCGTACGCCTTCATCCTCTCGTTTCTTTTTCATCCTGTCACAGTGAAAATGTTATTTTGCCACATGGCGTCAGACTAGAATGTTTTTCTTCTCTCTTTGATTCTCCCCCTTTGCTCTTCTTACTGTCAATGTTAAAGTGTTTGTACCTGCACATGATCCTCTGACAAACACTGCTGCACGTGCATGGACGTGTTGTCACGGTAACAGATGGCAATGTATGTGGAAAAAGAAAAGCTGACAGCGCAGCTTTCATTTAACAAACTATACGGCCTGATGTTATTAATCTTATTAACATGACGGGATGTAACATCTGTCTCTTCAGACGCGCGTTCCCATTTCTCGTCTTGCGCTATCGCGTCTTTTGCTCAGACACACACAGGAACTCAAAAGTGCATGCACGTACACAAACAGACACAAACACACACACAGACGAGCAGGCTTCACATAGCGGACAAAAAGTTGGGACATCCACCTGAAGAAACGCAGAAAATCCCTTTTTTAAGCTCTCAGGAAACATCACCATCATCCTCTCATCTGTGTCTGTATGATGGCTGCAGGTTTACCTGCATGATCACAACTTTCTTTTTTGGACGCGTTTTTTGGTGGTGAAAGTCTTTCGGCCGAAAACTGAAAATGCGCTTTTAGCCCATTTTTGGCCGAATACTTTCGGTGGCCCAAATTTTGGTGCATCCCTAGTTTTTATGCCTTTTTAAGTATTTGTCATTTTTCATCACCTGGTATCAAAAATGGTATCAAGTATTTACCTGGGCATCAGTATGGAGTTTGAAATTTTAGTATTGAGACTCTCTAGGATTAGACTCTTCAGGTCATTGTATCAAGTTTGGCACATTCACTTAAACTGAGGACAGAGTTAACCAGGTGATAGATCTTCATCTTGTCCAGGTAAGATCCCACCAAACACACAAACTACAGTTCCCACTGCTGATCCTCCTCATTTACATTTCAGCTTAACAAACCAACCAAGGCATTGTATCATCTACTTCTTATCAGGACTGATTTCAGTTTGTCTACTCTCTAATTTAACAGTTCTTTTTGACACATTTCTAATAAGGTCCATAAAAAAAAACATGTTCTAATGTAGGATCTACGGCTGCCACCAAACTGGAGAGTGTGGCTACGAGTAAGGCACTGGTGAAGGATGTTCAGCAGCTGTCCCCACGGCAACAGAAACTTTGTGAGTTTCAAGTGTAGTTAAGAAGCACACTTCATCAGCAGCACCTTCTTACAGGGAGACTTGTTTCCAGGGCAACACAGCATTTCCCAGATTCAGCACTGGAAACCACAGTGGAGGTCTACCCCACCTTGAGGAAGTCCAGGCTTCAAACTGAGCTTTTACTGATCTCTGAGAACAGGGAGTTCACAGCTTGTAGTGGTGCACTGGATCTATTCCAGTTTATGATGGAAAACAACCTCCAGGACCTTCACTGAGAGAGTCAGTGTCCTCAACATCCTCATCACTCCACCAATGACAACAGCAGGAGCAGAGAGGTGCTTCACCACCATGAAGAGGATCAAAACCTTCCTGAGGAACACCATGACACGAGGACGCCTCAATGCTCTGGTTACGCTCTCAATACACCTTTTTCACAAAAACAGGAAATATGTAACCGCTGGGGTGTCCAGCTTTTAGGTAAGTGTCAAATCTATTCACTTCCACCAAGATGAATCAGCTGAACACCACCAATCTTAGAATTGTGCCAAACATTTCCTTTGCTGACGTTGAAAGGATCGAAGAAGAGAAGTCAGTGACAAATAAGTCAAAAATGAAAAAAGATACAAATATTTCCACAAAAACTTCACTGAAAAATACAAAGATAAGTTATGAGTCATCATGTTAGCCTAACTGCTACTGAACCGTTATCTAGAATACTGAATCATTAGCCTCTCTACTTCATACTCACATATTATCATTTTATTTCATAGATGATACAGTCTGTCTTAATCAGGCATAATAGTTTCCTTTGAATACATCATAGAGGAATTGGTTTGTTCTGTTTGTGTTTATCTTAATGAACGTCATTCACAGAAGCTGAATGCTACCATCACCTGACAGTTTTCTCCACTTACTTGTGTTTCTGTGTATGTTATGGTCATAGTATCAAATGTGTCAGACAGCCAGGTGTTTGTGAGAACTAGGTGTTACCAGTCACAGAGGAAAAGTGAGGAGCCTCAGAAACTAGAGGTTTGACTATAGAGAGTTTAAGTTCCCTGCTGCTACAGTATTTCTGCTCGCTGCTGTTGCAGCTCTCTCTGCTGAGTCTGAATTCACCAACAAGCCTGACCATGATCATTTATACCAGCTTTATTTGAGTGTCGCACAATCATGATCCAGTTGAGCCGCCTTCCTTGCAGTTTCCCTCTCCTGTCTTTCTAATGCCAGGACGGACTGTTGAACAAACGGCTGTTTGTGGCTTCAATCGTACACTGGCTCCCTGATATGATGTTTTGTGAAATCATTCCAGCTGAACAAACTTGGAACAGCTTCAGACCTCAGGAGGCTAACACTTAGCCCCTAGATGTAATCCTCCAGTGTGAAATGGCAGCTGCAGACATGAGTGCTTCTCATTTTAATAACCAAATGTAGTCCTTCTTCCTGCTTTATCACCTGAATACATACCATACAAACCATAAAAAATTGTCTTTGCATTCAAAGAAAATTAGAAAAAATAAAATGAAGTTCACAGAATAAGATGGTTACATAGATTGTTCTAGATTGAGAGGTCAACAAGGAATAAATAGTTCAATACTATCTCACATTCATGTTTATTAGTTGTGTTAGACATGCAAACATGTTCCACTTGTCCCTGCTGTTGTTTTTAAGTTTTAGTAAACATGCAAACGTGTTCTATAGTTGCACATCTATGTATATTATATTATGTTATATTGTATTATATTATATTATATCAAAGCTGTTTTCAGAGCAAAATTTGCGTATTTAAGGCCTGGTACAAAACCTGACTGGATCACAAATTTTGCTAACAGCACACACTGTGAGGGGGGGGATTTTTTTTCGAACTCAGCTTTGGAAGATATTAGGAACGAGAGCTCGACCAATCAGAGCCACCGCTTAGATCACGTGACCGACAGGCACTCAATGGCTGTGAGTTTGGGCACTCTTCATCTGACCCAATTCCATTATGGCCGCACCAGCTGTTTTTCCTCAAAACTGGCTACAGTAACAAACAGGTGAGGTCACAGAAACTACGTCCATGTTTCATACAGTCTGTGCTCACACTACAGGATTCTCAGGCCCATTTTAATGTGATCCAGACTTCCTGACACTGGGCCCTGAACATTGAGTCCCTGACTAGAGAAGATCAGCCCAGATGTTCAGGCCCTTTATCTTCTAGTGTGAGTGGATAGTGGACCAATATTAAGCCCCACAAACGGCCCACCCAACAATCAGAGGCACCCAGATCATTTTCAAACATGTTTGATTTTCATCTGCATGATAACACAACTCGTTTTTGCTGAGGAAGACAATAAAAATCTAGAAAGAGTCGCAAAACCAAAAAGATGGAAAGATAGACATTAAAAGACAGTCATCGTGTGTGACGTGTGGCACACACTTCATTCATCTGTTTACATTGATACCACAAGTTTTGGGTGTAATTAAAGGAGTTCAGTCATGTTCCCATGTTTGGTAAAAAGTAAAAATGACATGAAATGCTGCTGTTTGTCCCTGTTGTATATAAAAGGGCTTTAATTAAAGACAGAAGTTGCCAAAATAAACAGCACAAGGCTGTTGTTGACCTCCGTTGTCATGCCGCCCGACATTGAGCCACTGTATCCCTTAAATAAAAACTTTTAAAAGCCTTTTCCTTTAGAAAAGCTGTGGAGGCACATATAATAGTATAAAATGTTCACAAATTATGTTGATTATACCAGCAGGATTACGTGGTGCGTTGCTCTCTCTGGTCTTGATAAAATCCAGTAGTATGTGCTTGTATTTTTAAATCTTAAAGTGTGTGTGTTAAGGATTTAAGATTAAATGATCGGTTAAGATTCTCCTTACGTGTGTGATACAACCCATTTTCAGAATCTTCTAAGATTTTTTAAATCCCCTGGTGTGAGTCAGACTTAACCTGAAATAAGTCCTGAGTTTCTAAATCTCTTAAAAAAGAACAGACTCAGAAAATTCTTGGGGAACAGAAGTCTGACTGTTCAACTGTGATCTGAATGTGTGAAAGCTTGATACAGAGTTAAACAGGCTTCTGTGAAAGAAGATTCATTCATGGTGAATGAGTTTAACAAAAATATCTGAATCCATGTAAATTCAGATCACTGTTATTTTATTTACTTATCTATAGATTTATTTTGATTGATTNGATTTCAGTCATTACTACATCAAAGATCAAGTTTCAAGATTCAAATAAGAAAATGCAGAGAACTGTGAGAAGAGAAGGCAGAGGAAGTCATCAGGACGACTACTCTGATGAGTCTGATGATAATAGTGTAGAAACACTCGGTGCATCAGTGAACCCAGGAAGGGAAAACCTCTGGGCAGAGAGACAAATGAGTGAACAGATCAATCAAGAGGAGTTGATCCAGTTTCTGAGGGCAGAAGAAACTCAGAACCACAGCTTTTCAGGGGAGCTGTGTGAGAAAACTCCTGATGTAGAGACAGCGTTTATGGACACCAAGAACAACATGTCCCATGAGCTTCTCCTTCAGGAGTATCTGATGCTCAGAGAAGATTTTTCTAGAATGAAGAGAAATCTGGAGAACAGGCTGGACCAGGAGAAAGTGAAGAATGAACGTCTCCAGGAACAGCTGAGGGACGTCTCCTTTCACCAGACGACACAAGACGTCACTGAGAAGGAGCAACGTCTCTTAGAGGAGCTGAGCTCAGAGAGAGAAAAGAACAGACTTCTCCACGAGGAAAAGGAACATTACAGGCTCTCCTACCTCGAGACGAGTGAAAAGTACGAGGGTGAGGTCATCACTCTGAAAAACCAGGCTGACCTCCTCCAGAACAAGCTCCAGAAAGAGGTCCAGTCGAATTCGGACAGGGCCGTGGAAGACCGCAGAGTCATCCAGCGGTTGAGGGAAGAACTGAAAGACAGAGAGGAACTCAGTCCACAGGAGTTATATGAAAAGCTCCAGGAACAGAGCAGCCTCACTGTTCACTACAAAGACCTGAGTGAGAAGAACAACAGTGAAGCCTCCAGGGCCATGAAGCAGGCGGACCAGGCCATGGCCATGACACGCACGGTCATGGAGGAATGTCAGAACGCCATGAAGGTCATCGCTGACAAGGACGCTCAGATCAAGACTCTGGCTGACAAGCACTCCAGCCTGCAGGAAGAAGTCAGTGAGGAGAAGAAGAAGTATTTCAGGGAGACTCAAGATCTAAAAACTGAGCTCAGACTCCTCTCTGCTGCCCACAACCAGGTTTTGTCTGAGCTTGAGTCTCTGAAGAAAGAGCTCCTCAAAAATAAAATCAGTCAGGAGACACAGACTGAGCCTCTTCCCCAGGAGGAGGAAGAGGAAGAGGAAGAGGAAGAGGAGGCCCAGGACCCTCAGACCAACCACACAGAGACTCTGAACTCCAGAGCACCCAGCCTCACAGTCCAGGAGGAGTCTGAAGGTCCCACTGAAGCCCCTCAGACTCCACCTGGACCTTCCACTGAAGCCCCTCAGACTCCACCTGGACCTTCCACTGAAGCCCCTCAGACTCCACCTGGACCTTCCACTGAAGCCCCTCAGACTCCACCTGGACCTTCCACTGAAGCCCCTCAGACTCCACCTGGACCTTCTACTGAAGCCCCTCAGACTCCACCTGGACCTTCAGCCTGGAAGAGGTTCAGACACGCTCTGGGTCTGAGGAAGCCTGAGCGCTGGAAGAGAAGGAAGAGGGAGGCTCTAACCACTCCTCTGTCAGAGCTGTCTGACTCCTCTTCAGACATTTAAGCCCCTCCCCTATCCCCTCAGCCCCACCTTCACCCCGTTAATCATCCCCCTTACTACAGGTTTTCTCCGAGTCGCTTCGGTTTCTCCTACGGACCCAATATCCAAAAAATCAACAACAAACAAAGAAAAACCCCCAAAAATGTAACATGTATTTTCTAAAGTTGGACTTTGATTCCAGATGTGGACAAAAGTCACATTTTCTCAACAAAGCCTTCCTCAGACTTCAGATGAGATTATATCTCTCTGTGATGTTGTGTTCAGGATCCACATACAAGACCTCAAGGATGTAACCAACAACAACCACAACAAGAACTATGGCAACGAGAAACTCTCTGCATCAACGTGGACAAGAACAAAACCAAGAGACAGCTCATCAAGTCAGTTCACCTTCACCTTTTATAGTCCCCTGGTTTCTTGACCCGGTACCTGCAGGTTTTGATAAGTCAAATTTAAGACTTTTTAAATCTGTTTTAATGCCACTTTGAATACAATTTAAGACCAAAAACACAGAAATATAGTCAATGGTTGGGGATCTTTCTGCATTCAAACCAAATCATAGCATGTGTGTCACTCAATGAGACTCATTTACGTTTACTTTTTCTCTGTTTATCAGACATAAAGTGATCCTAAGTGCTCTCTGGCTAACAGCTGTATATAAAAGAGCAAACAGTGACCCATGGTCTTACACTGGTTAGCTAGGATGCAGAAAACAATTTATATCAGCAGTTTGTAAAACAGTATCTACTCTACACCTCCTCCCCCAAAAGCCCTGTGAAAAAAATAAAATCAAAAAAACATGAACAAATCCTGCTCTGACAAATTTAAGACCTTTGAGTAAATTATTTAAGACCAGAATATACAATTTAATGAATTTATGACTTTTTAAGGCTATAGTTTTAAATACATGAAAATCAAAATTTCAAGAAATCAATTTAACACAATGTGAAAAAAGTCTAAACTTTCAGATTAAGGGTCAAATTTTAAAGAAAAGTCTCAGATAAAGAGTCAATTATTTTAGATAAAACGTCAACATTTTGAAATAAAGTCAATAATTGAGATAAAAGGTTGAAATGTTGACAAAAAAATAGTCAAAATTCTGAGATGATTGTCAAAATTAGATATAAGGCAAAGTCTGACCTTTACATACAATTCTTGCTATTTCTTAACTGGATTTTTGATCATACTTTTAGTTATACAACTGAGGAACAAAAAGAGCCATCTTTGACTCCTAACTTTTAAGAATAATGTTGTGCAAAAAATCCTTTACTGTGTTTTGTTAAAAAAATATATACAAAACAATTCTAAAAAGAAGTTAAATAAGTACGTATGAGAAAAACAAACAGCAACCCAAAGGAAAAACAGATCTTTCCCAACAGTCTTAAACTCAAAGTACATGTGTGTGAAACAGCTGACACAACAGATCCTGGGTCAGTCAGGAGAAAAAATGCTGCTGTGGTGATCACATGATCACGATGTCTGAAATCATGATTTTAATCTGAAAAGGATTTTATAGAAATCTATATAAATATATTTATTGCTGCTCACATGGTTATCTCATATTTTCCATGATATTTTATTCAATGATTATGTTTTTATTTGAATGTCTTGTATAGATGAATCCTCCTGTCGACTTGTGCTCTAGTTACGCTCTCAATCAATACACCTTTTTCACAAAAACAGGAAATATGTTACCGCTGGGGTGTCCAGCTTTTAGTTAAGTGTCAAATCTATTCACTTCAACCAAGATGAATCAGCTGAACACCACCAATCTTAGAATTGTGCCAAACATTTCCTTTGCTGACGTTGAAAGGAAGTGCCATTACTGAAGTGTCCACCATAGTTGCCAAGTCTGCTTCTTATAAGTGACTTGAGGCTTGTTTTTCTGAGAAGTTGCTGCTAAATTTTGTCAGCCACAGGTTCTGGTTTTTTGGGCTTGTTTTGTGGAGTATAGTCACTTATTTGGGCTTGTTATTTTCCTTATTTTTGTTTATTGTGGGCTGGCACCATGTCATGAGGGGGATACACATTATTTCAGCCTGCTTCACTGCTGCTGCTATTTTGAAGACATTTCTGATCATTTGTAAGTAAACCTGAGGATTAGGAATAATTTCATCAAACACAGCAAAAGTTATAGGGGGATACAAACTATTTCAGCCCCTGACAAAGCATCAGCCACATAATGTGTCCCCCCTCTATAATCCCCAGGTCACTTCTGACCCCACCTCTGGAAGAGAGGGATAGTGATACAAAAACTGCAATTTCTTAGAATTAATAAACATTTAATAAAAATGCAAATGGCCTCATGTCACAAACATCTTTTATGAGGAAAACCTGGAATATGAAAATATTACATCTTTTCGTTTTAAAGATTTTGAAGAATAACAACCTGTGGGGTCATTTTTGACCCCACGTGCGCATTTAAGGGTTAAAATAACAATACCTGGTTAGAATAGTGTCAAATAGTGTTATATCTTGGTTATCATTTATTTGCACTAAGTGCAAACGTGATTGTCTCATTTTTTTTAAATTTTCTGATTATTTAATAACTTTATTTTATTGATTATTTATCGGGAGCTCTGTTTTTCATGTTATGAAAATGTTTTTATTAGGGATGTACTGAAACAAAATTCTTTGATCGAAACCAAAAACCAAATTTGAAGAAACCAAGGCCGACAACCGAAAACCGAAAGACTGAAAGAAATCATTTTGCCAATTACAAGTACCATTCCAAAGTTTATAGCAGGACTGGAGTGGGACTCATTTAATCCTGGAGTTACAGATTAACTCACTTTAGATCAGGACACAAGTTACCTGCCTCAGCATCAAACTGTTCTTAAAATCATCCTTATGTTATATCCATAGACTGTATAATGAGTGGACGTAACGACGTTGGGCTCAAACTGAAGCCTCCAGCAGATGCCCCGCCCCCTGGTGTCTGGCTGCAGTATAGGTCATAAGCCCCGCCCCCTGGTGTCTGGCTGCAGTATAGGTCATAAGCCCCGCCCCCTGGTGTCTGGCTGCAGTATAGGTCATAAGCCCCGCCCCCTGGTGTCTGGCTGCAGTATAGGTCATAAGCCCCGCCNCACCTGACAGTTTTCTCCACTTACTTGTGTTTCTGTGTATGTTATCGTCATAGTATCAAATGTGTCAGACAGCCAGGTGTTTGTGAGAACTAGGTGTTACCAGTCACAGAGGAAAAGTGAGGAGCCTCAGAAACTAGAGGTTTGACTATAGAGAGTTTAAGTTCCCTGCTGCTACAGTATTTCTGCTCGCTGCTGTTGCAGCTCTCTCTGCTGAGTCTGAATTCACCAACAAGCCTGACCATGATCATTTATACCAGCTTTATTTGAGTGTCGCACAATCATGATCCAGTTGAGCCGCCTTCCTTGCAGTTTCCCTCTCCTGTCTTTCTAATACCAGGACGGACTGTTGAACAAACGGCTGTTTGTGGCTTCAATCATACACTGACTCCCTGATATGATGTATTGTGAAATCATTCCAGCTGAACAAACTTGGAACAGCTTCAGATCTCAGGAGGCTAACACTTAGCCCCTAGATGTAATCCTCCAGTGTGAAATGGCAGCTGCAGACATGAGTGCTTCTCATTTTAATAACCAAATTTAGTCCTTCTTCCTGCTTTATCACCTGAACTTATACAAACCATAAAAAATTGTCTTTGCATTCAAAGAAAATTAAAAAAAATAAAATGAAGTTCACAGAATAAGATGGTTACATGGATTGTTCTAGATTGAGAGGTCAACAAGGAATAAATAGTTCAATACTATCTCACATTCATGTTTATTAGTTGTGTTAGACATGCAAACATGTTCCACTTGTCCCTACTGTTGTTTTTAAGTTTTAGTAAACATGCAAACGTGTTCTATAGTTGCACATCTTTGTATATTATATTATATTATATTATATTATATCAAAGCTGTTTTCAGAGCAAAATTTGCATATTTAAGGCCTGGTACAAAACCTGACTGGATCACAAATTTTGCTAACAGCACACACTGTGAGGGGGGGATTTTTTTTTCGAACTCAGCTTTGGAAGATATTAGGAACGAGAGCTCGACCAATCAGAGCCACCGCTTAGATCACGTGACTGACAGGCACTCAATGGCTGTGAGTTTGGGCACTCTTCATCCGACCCAGCTCTATTATGGCCGTGCCAGCTGTTTTTCCTCAAAACTGGCTACAGTAACAAACAGGTGAGGTCACAGAAACTACGTCCATGTTTCATACAGTCTGTGCTCACACTACAGGATTCTCAAGCCCATTTTAATGTGATCCAGACTTCCTGACACTGGGCCCCGAACATTGAGTCCCTGACTAGAGAAGATCAGCCCACATGTTCAGGCCCTTTATCTTCTAGTGTGAGTGGATGGTGGACCAATATTAAGCCCCACAAACGGCCCACTCAACAATCAGAGGCACCCAGATCATTTTCAAACATGTTTGATTTTCATCTGCATGATAACACAACTCGTTTTTGCTGAGGAAGACAATGAAAATTTAGAAAGAGTCGCAAAACCAAAAAGATGGAAAGATAGACATTAAAAGACAGTCATCATGAGTGACGTGTGGCACACACTTCATTCATCTGTTTACATTGTAACCACAAGTTTTGGGTGTAATTAAAGGAGTTCAGTCATGTTCCCATGTTTGGTAAAAAGTAAAAATGACATGAAATGCTGCTGTTTGTCCCTGTTGTATATAAAAGGGCTTTAATTAAAGACAGAAGTTGCCAAAATAAAAAGCACAAGGCTGTTGTTGACCTCCGTTGTCATGCCGCCCAACATTGAGCCACTGTATCCCTTAAATAAAAACTTTTAAAGCCTTTTCCTTTAGAAAGGCTGTGGAGGCACATATAATAGTATAAAATGTTCACAAATTATGTTGATTGTAAAAGCAGGATTACGTGATGCGTTGCTCTCTCTGGTCTTGATAAAATCCAGTAGTATGTGCTTGTATTTTTAAATCTTATAGTGTGTGTGTGTTAAGGATTTAAGATTAAATGATCGATTAAGATTCTCCTTACGTGTGTGATACAACCCATTTTCAGAATCTTCTAAGATTTTTTAAATCCTCTGGTGTGAGTCAGACTTAACCTGAAATAAGTCCTGAGTTTCTAAATCTCTTAAAAAAGAACAGACTCAGAAAATTCTTGGGGAACAGAAGTCTGACTGTTCAACTGTGATCTGAATGTGTGAAAGCTTGATACAGAGTTAAACAGGCTTCTGTGAAAGAAGATTCATTCATGGTGAATGAGTTTAACAAAAACATCTGAATCCATGTAAATACAGATCACTGTTATTTTATTTACTTATCTATAGATTTATTTTGATTGATTTTTTTTTACTGTTGGTGTGATTAAAAAAAAAAAAGACAAGTAAATTGTATATTATATATGAACAGGTGTTAGATTGTGATCTATTTCTCTATCACATTCATGGAACATTGCTTTGGCTGCATGTTTATTTTCAAACAAGAACGTTCATGTCAATAAAGTTTTTGTTTGAATTTGAGGTGAAGGGATGAAGGAGCATTATGACATCATTATGACATCATTATGACATCATTATGACTCATTATGACTCATAAAGCAGCTTACGCTTTATGAGTCATAATGAGTCAAAAGGCAGCAGCTGTTAGTCTGTACATTCTCTAACTGACCTCAACACAGTCACAGGTGATTTCAGTCATTACTACATCAAAGATCAAGTTTCAAGATTCAAATAAGAAAATGCAGAGAACTGTGAGAAGAGAAGGCAGAGGAAGTCATCAGGACGACTACTCTGATGAGTCTGATGATAATAGTGTAGAAACACTCGGTGCATCAGTGAACCCAGGAAGGGAAAACCTCTGGGCAGAGAGACAAATGAGTGAACAGATCAATCAAGAGGAGTTGATCCAGTTTCCAGAAGAAACTCAGAACCACAGCTTTTCAGGGGAGCTGTGTGAGAAAACTCCTGATGTAGAGACAGCGTTTATGGACACCAAGAACAACATGTCCCATGAGCTTCTCCTTCAGGAGTATCTGACGCTCAGAGAAGATTTTTCTAGAATGAAGAAAAATCTGGAGAACAGGCTGGACCAGGAGAAAGTGAAGAACGAACGTCTCCAGGAACAGCTGAGGGACGCCTCCTTTCACCAGACGACACAAGACGTCACTGAGAAGGAGCAACGTCTCATAGAGGAGCTGAGCTCAGAGAGAGAAAAGAACAGACTTCTCCACGAGGAAAAGGAACATTACAGGCTCTCCTACCTCGAGACGAGTGAGAAGTACGACGGGCAGGTCATCACTCTGAAAAACCAGGCTGACCTCCTCCAGAACAAGCTCCAGAAAGAGGTCCAGTCTAATTCTGACAGGGCCGTGGAAGACCGCAGAGTCATCCAGCGCTTGAGGGAAGAACTGAAAGACAGAGAGGAACTCAGTCCACAGGAGTTATATGAAAAGCTCCAGGAACAGAGCAGCCTCACTGTTCACTACAAAGACCTGAGTGAGAAGAACAACAGTGAAGCCTCCAGGGCCATGAAGCAGGCGGACCAGGCCATGGCCATGACACGCACCGTCATGGTGGAATGTCAGAACGCCATGAAGGTCATCGCTGACAAGGACGCTCAGATCAAGACTCTGAATGACCAGTACTCCAGCCTGCAGGAAGAAGTCAGTGAGGAGAAGAAGAAGCATTTCAGGGAGACTCAAGATCTGAAAACTGAGCTCAGACTCCTCTCTGCTGCCCACAACCAGGTTTTGTCTGAGCTTGAGTCTCTGAAGAAAGAGCTCCTCAAAAATAAAATCAGTCAGGAGACACAGACTGAGCCTCTTCCCCAGGAGGAGGAAGAGGAAGAGGAAGAGGAAGAGGAGGCCCAGGACCCTCAGACCAACCACACAGAGAGTCTGAACTCCAGGGCACCCAGCCTCACAGTCCAGGAGGAGTCTGAAGGTCCCACTGAAGCCCCTCAGACTCCACCTGGACCTTCCACTGAAGCCCCTCAGACTCCACCTGGACCTTCCACTGAAGCCCCTCAGACTCCACCTGAACCTTCCACTGAAGCCCCTCAGACTCCACCTGGACCTTCAGCCTGGAAGAGGTTCAGACACGCTCTGGGTCTGAGGAAGCCTGAGCGCTGGAAGAGGAGAAGGAGGGAGGCTCTAACCACTCCTCTGTCAGAGCTGTCTGACTCCTCTTCAGACATCTAAGCCCCTCCCCTATCCCCTCAGCCCCACCTTCACCCCCGTTAATCACCCCCTTACTACAGGTTTTCTCCGAGTCGCTTCGGTTTCTCCTACGGACTCAATATCCAAAAAAAATCAACAACAAACAAAGAAAAAAAAACCCAAAAATTTAAACATGTATTTTCTAAAGTTGGACTTTGATTCCAGATGTGGACAAAAGTCACATTTTCTCAACAAAGCCTTCCTCAGACTTCAGATGAGATTATATCTCTCTGTGATGTTGTGTTCAGGATCCACATACAAGACCTCAAGGATGTAACCAACAACAACCACAACAAGAACTATGGCAACGAGAAACTCTCTGCATCAATGTGAACAAGAACAAAACCAAGAGACAGCTCATCAAGTCAGTTCACCTTCACCTTTTATAGTCCCCTGGTTTCTTGACCCGGTACCTGCAGGTTTTGGTAAGTCAAATTTAAGACTTTTCAAAACTGTTTTAATGCCACTTTGAATACAATTTAAGACCAAAAACACAGAAATATAGTCAATGGTTGGGGATCTTTCTGTATTCAAACCCAATCATAGCATGTGTGTCACTCAATGAGACTCATTTAAGTTGACTTTTTCTCTGTTTATCAGACATAAAGTGATCCAAAGTGCTCTCTGGCTAACAGCTGTATATAAAAGTGCAAACAGTGACCCATGGTCTTACACTGGTTAGCTAGGATGCAGAAAACAATTTATATCAGCAGTTTGTAAAACAGTATCTACTCTACACCTCCTCCTCCAAAAGCCCTGTGAAAAAAATAAAATCAAAAAAACATGAACAAATCCTGCTCTGACAAATTTAAGACCTTTGAGTAAATTATTTAAGACCAGAATATACAATTTAATGAATTTAAGACTTTTTAAGGCTATAGTTTTAAATACATGAAAATCCAAATTTCAAGAAATCAATTTAACACAATGTGAAAAAAGTCTAAACTTTCAGATTAAAGGTCAAATTTTTGAGATAAAGTGTCAACATTTTGAAATAAAGTCAATAATTGAGATAAAAGGTTGAAATGTTGACAAAAAAAATAGTCAAAATTCTGAGATGATTGTCAAAATTAGATATAAGGCAAAGTCTGACCTTTACATACAATTCTTGCTATTTCTTAACTGGATTTTTAATCATACTTTAAGTTAAACAACTGAGGAACAAAAAGAGCCATCTTTGACTCCTAACTTTTAAGAATAATGTTGTGCAAAAAATCCTTTACTGTGTTATGTTAAAAAAATATATACAAAACAATTCTAAAAAGAAGTTAAATAAGTACGTATAAGAAAAACAAACAGCAACCCAAAGGAAAAACAGATCTTTCCCAACAGTCTTAAACTCAAAGTACATGTGTGTGAAACAGCTGACACAACAGATCCTGGGTCAGTCAGGAGAAAAAAATGCTGCTGTGGTGATCACATGATCACCATGTCTGAAATCATGATTTTAATCTAAAAACAATAAATGGTTCAGCTCTAATGTGATTCTAATTTCATCTCTCAAGGAAGTGATTGTAAACAAAAGCACAAACAATGGAGCCGAGTGCAGCTCTGTTGGCTGTTACTATTGTTTGCAGAGAAAAACAGAAAAAGGTGAAAAGAGCATGGATGAAGAAGTGGTTGGGGAGACGCAAACTGTCACTCAAATATTTTCTGTATAAACGGGGGAAAAAAAAGTTTTAGCATTTCTCTGAATTACTAAACAAATGTTTAATTGTGTAACCATGGTTTCTGAAAACTGCTTACTGTAAGTAAACCTGAGGATGAGGAATAATTTCATCAAACACAGCAAACGTTATTGGGGGATACAAACTATTTCAACTTTTGCTCTGTTTGATGAAAATGTACCCCCCCCCCCCCCTTTAATCCCCAGGTGATGTGCAAAATTCATGTACTTAATTTTGTCATCATTTCTGATCATTTATAAGAAAACTTGAGAATAGGGTCTAATTTCAGCAAACTCAGCAAAAGTTATAGGGGGATACAAATTGTTTCAGCCTGCTTTAATGTGTCTGCCAGAAACTGTACCCCCCCCCCCTCTATAATTCCCAGGTGATGTTCAAACATCATGTTGTTTATTTTGTAGACATTTCTCATAATTTATAAGAAAAATTTGAGAATTAGGAATAATCACATCTAACATAGCAAAAATTATACAGGGATAAAAATGATTTGAGCCAGTGAAACTGCACCTGCCAGAGAATGTATCCCCATATAACTTTTGCTCTGTTTGATGAAACTAGCCCTTATTCTTAAATTTTCCTACAGATGATCAGAAATGCCCACAATATGAACCACGCGATGTTGGCACCTCACTCTGGGATTATAGAAGGTGGATACATTTTATGGTAGGTGCATTGTCAAAGGCTAAAATAATTTGTATGCCCCTCTAACTATTGCTGTGTTTGACGAGTCGAGTCCTGATGTCAGTTTTTTTAAATAAGTGATCAGAAATGTCTACAAAATAAACTACATGTTTGCACATCACTCTAGGATTTGAGAGGGGGGGATACATTTTCTGGCAGGTGCATTGTAATGTGTATCCCCCTATAACTTTTGCTGTGTTTGATGATTTTAGTCCTATTTCTCAAGTCTTCTTGTTAATGATCAGAATTGTCTTCAAAATAAATCACATGATGTTAGCAGATCACTTGGGTATTATAAAGGGGGGGATACACTTTCTGACAGGCACAGTGATCTGGCTGATATCATGTGAATCCCCCTCATAACATGGTGTGGTCGTCAGCCCACAGATGAAGAAGTGGTTGGGGTCAAATATTTTCTGTATAAACGGGGGAAAAAAAAGTTTTAGCATTTCTCTGAATTACTACACAAATGTTTAATTGTGTAACCATGGTTTATGAAAACTGCTTCACATCTGTGTTTCATGGAGCTGTGTCAAACTATGTTTGTGTCTCAAGCCCCAGTGCAACCCAATTTAGGTAGAATCACTTTTCTATTCTTTATTTTATTTTATTAGATTTGTTGCTGCTCACATGGTTATCTCATGTTTTCCATGATATTTTATTCAATGACTATGTTTTTATTTGAATGTCTTGTATAGATGAATCCTACTGTCGACTTGTGGGCACTGCCATTACTGAAGTGTCCACCATAGTTGCCAAGTCTGCTTATTAGAAGTGACTTGAGGCTTGTTTTTCTGAGAAGTTGCTGCTAAATTTTGTCAGCCACAGGTTCTGGTTTTTTGGGCTTGTTTTGTGGAGTTTAGTCACTTATTTGGGCTTGTTATTTTCCTTATTTTTGTTTATTGTGGGCTGGCACCATGTCATGAGGGGGATACACATTATTTCAGCCTGCTTCACTGCTGCTGCCATTTTGAAGACATTTCTGATCATTTGTGAGTAAACCTGAGGATTAGGAATAATTTCATCAAACACAGCAAAAGTTATAGGGGGATACAAACTATTTCAGCCCCTGACAAAGCACCAGCCACAAAATGTGTCCCCCCTCTTTAATCCCCAGGTCACTTCTGACCCCACCTCTGGAAGAGAGGGATAGTGATACAAAAACTGCAATTTCTTAAAATTAATAAACATTTAATAAAAATGCAAATGGCCTCATGTCACAAACATCTTTTATGAGGAAAACCTGGGATATGAAAATATTACATCTTTTCGTTTTAAAGATTTTGAAGAATAACAACCTGAGGGGTCATTTTTGACCCCACGAGCGCATTTAAGGGTTAAAATAACAATACCTGGTTAGAAGAGTGTCAAATAGTGTTATATCTGGGTTATCATCTATTTGCACTAAGTGCAAACGTGATTGTCTCTATTTTTTTTAATTTTCTGATTATTTAATAACTTTATTTTATTGATTATCTATCTGGAGCTCTATTTTTCATGTTATGAAAATGTTTTTATTAGGGATGCACTGAAACGAAATTCTTTGACCGAAACCAAAAACCAAATTTGAAGAAACTAAGGCCGACAACCGAAAACCGAAAGACTGAAAGAAATCATTTTGCCAATTACAAGTACCATTCCAAAGTTTATAGCAGGACTGGAGTGGGACTCATTTAATCCTGGAGTTTCAGATTAACTCACTTTAGATCATGACACAAGTTACCTGCCTCAGCATCAAACTGTTCTTAAAATCATCCTTATGTTATAACCATAGACTGTATAATGAGTGGACGTAACGACGTTCGGCTCAAACTGAAGCCTCCAGCAGATGCCCCGCCCCCTGGTGTCTGGCTGCAGTATAGGTCATAACGGGGCGGGGGACCACAGACCGACGTCATATCCAGTATTCGGGGCGGGGGACCACAGACCGACGTCATATCCAGTATTCGGGGCGGGGGACCACAGTGGCTGCAGTATAGGTCATAAGCCCCGCCTCCCCATGTATTCCAGATATGAGCCGGGAAAACTTAAAAAAATTACGATACCTGGAAGAAACGTTTCTCTCATCCTTACACTAAGGTAGTATGATGATGTCATTTGGCTGCATGGTGTTCAGGTGTTTTTTTTTCTGAGGAGTTGGTTTCTCATTAGTTATTGGACGTTAAAAACCATCTTATAAGTTTCGTTTTACGATAGTTGACAGCTGCCGTCCGTGAGTAGTTTTCATCGGGGATATAAGAAACTTCAGGAAAGAGCCAAAAGGAGACTAAACCTTCTGAAGAGGAAATAAATATTTTTATTTCTCTTTTTTACTCTGCTCCACCGGAAATTCTCTACTGCGCAGACTCTGGCTGCACAATGGCGGCTAGAGAAACGTTTTTTTTGGCTTCAAAAACGTAGAACGGTGACAGGCGGAAGCACGCTGTCCATTCTATATACAGTCAATGGTTATAACACACAATTCACAAACTTGGATGGTGGTTGTGTTTTCTGATTTGCTGTTGTGATTTGCACCTCAGGGCCACCGTACGCCTTCATCCTCTCGTTTCTTTTTCATCCTGTCACAGTGAAAATGTTATTTTGCCACATGGCGTCAGACTAGAATGTTTTTCTTCTCTCTTTGATTCTCCCCCTTTGCTCTTCTTACTGTCAGTGTTAAAGTGTTTGTACCTGCACATGATCCTCTGACAAACACTGCTGCACGTGCATGGACGTGTTGTCACGGTAACAGACGGTAATGTATGTGGAAAAAGAAAAGCTGACAGTGCAGCTTTCATTTAACAAACTATACGGCCTGATGTTATTAATCTTATGAACATGACGGGATGTAACATCTGTCTCTTCAGACGCGCGCTCCCATTTCTCATCTTGTGCTATCGTGTGTTTTGCTCAGACACACACACAGGAACTCAAAAGTGCATGCACGTACACAAACACACACAAACACACACACAGACGAGCAGGCTTCACATAGCGGACAAAAAGTCGGGACATCCACCTGAAGAAACGCAGAAAATCCCTTTTTGAAGCTCTCTCAGGGAACATCACCATCATCCTCTCATCTGTGTCTGTATGATGGCTGCAGGTTTACCTGCATGATCACAACTTTAATTTGTTGGACGCGTTTTTTGGTGGTGAAAGTCTTTCGGCCGAAAACTGAAAATGCGCTTTTAGCCCATTTTCGGCCGAATACTTTTCGGTGGCCCAAATTTTGGTGCATCCCTAGTTTTTATGCCTTTTTAAGTATTTGTCATTTTTCATCACCTGGTATCAAAAATGGTATCAAGTATTTACCTGGGCATCAGTATGGAGTTTGAAATTCTAGTATTGAGACTCACTAGGATTAGACTCTCCAGGTCATTGTATCAAGTTTGGCACATTCACTTAAACTGAGGACAGAGTTAACCAGGTGATAGAAGAAGTAGAACAGGTCCATTCTAGGGTGGTTTGTGTGTTTGATGTCAAGGGTGACGACTAGGAGGAGTAAATGTAAAGTCGAATTGTTTGGTTGGTTCCGTAACATAGTAGATGAAGAAATCAGGACTGATTTCAGTTTGTCTACTCTCTAATTTAACAGTTCTTTTTTACACATTTCTAATAAGGTCCATTAAAAAAAACATGTTCTAATGTAGGATCTACAGCTGCCACCAAACTGGAGAGTGTGGCTACGAGTAAGGCACTGGTGAAGGATGTTCAGCAGCTGTCCCCACGTCAACAGAAACTTTGTGAGTTTCAAGTGTAGTTAAGAAGCACACTTCATCAGCAGCACCTTCTTACAGGGAGACTTGTTTCCAGGGCAACACAGCATTTCCCAGATTCAGCACTGGAAACCACAGTGGAGGTCTCCCCCACCTTGAGGAAGTCCAGGCTTCAAACTGAGCTTTTACTGATCTGAGAACAGGGAGTTCACAGCTTGTAGTGGTGCACTGGATCTATTCCAGTTTATGATGGAAAACAACCTCCAGGACCTTCACTGAGAGAGNACACACAATTCACAAACTTGGATGGTGGTTGTGTTTTCTGATTTGCTGTTGTGATTTGCACTTCAGGGCCACCGTACGCCTTCATCCTCTCGTTTCTTTTTCATCCTGTCACAGTGAAAATGTTATTTTGCCACATGGCGTCAGACTAGAATGTTTTTCTTCTCTCTTTGATTCTCCCCCTTTGCTCTTCTTACTGTCAATGTTAAAGTGTTTGTACCTGCACATGATCCTCTGACAAACACTGCTGCACGTGCATGGACGTGTTGTCACGGTAACAGACGGCAATGTATGTGGAAAAAGAAAAGCTGACAGTGCAGCTTTCATTTAACAAACTATACGGCCTGATGTTATTAATCTTATGAACATGACGGGATGTAACATCTGTCTCTTCAGACGCGCGCTCCCATTTCTCATCTTGCGCTATCGTGTGTTTTGCTCAGACACACACACAGGAACTCAAAAGTGCATGCACGTACACAAACACACACAAACACACACACAGACGAGCAGGCTTCACATAGCGGACAAAAAGTCGGGACATCCACCTGAAGAAACGCAGAAAATCCCTTTTTTAAGCTCTCTCAGGGAACATCACCATCATCCTCTCATCTGTGTCTGTATGATGGCTGCAGGTTTACCTGCATGACCACAACTTTCTTTTTTGGCCGTGTTTTTTGGTGGTGAAAGTCTTTCGGCCGAAAACTGAAAATGCGCTTTTAGCCCATTTTCGGCCGAATACTTTCGGTGGCCCAAATTTTGGTGCATCCCTAGTTTTTATGCCTTTTTAAGTATTTGTCATTTTTCATCACCTGGTATCAAAAATGGTATCAAGTATTTACCTGGGCATCAGTATGGAGTTTGAAATTCTAGTATTGAGACTCACTAGGATTAGACTCTCCAGGTCATTGTATCAAGTTTGGCACATTCACTTAAACTGAGGACAGAGTTAACCAGGTGATAGATCTTCATCTTGTCCAGGTAAGATCCCACCAAACACACAAACTACAGTTCCCACTGCTGATCCTCCTCATTTACATTTCAGCTTAACAAACCAACCAAGGCATTGTATCATCTAGTTCTTATCAGGACTGATTTCAGTTTGTCTACTCTCTAATTTAACAGTTCTTTTTTACACATTTCTAATAAGGTCCATTAAAAAAAACATGTTCTAATGTAGGATCTACAGCTGCCACCAAACTGGAGAGTGTGGCTACGAGTAAGGCACTGGTGAAGGATGTTCAGCAGCTGTCCCCACGGCACCAGAAACTTTGTGAGTTTCAAGTGTAGTTAAGAAGCACACTTCATCAGCAGCACCTTCTTACAGGGAGACTTGTTTCCAGGGCAACACAGCATTTCCCAGATTCAGCACTGGAAACCACAGTGGAGGTCTCCCCCACCTTGAGGAAGTCCAGGCTTCAAACTGAGCTTTTACTGATCTGAGAACAGGGAGTTCACAGCTTGTAGTGGTGCACTGGATCTATTCCAGTTTATGATGGAAAACAACCTCCAGGACCTTCACTGAGAGAGTCAGTGTCCTCAACATCCTCATCACTCCACCAATGACAACAGCAGGAGCAGAGAGGCGCTTCCCCACCATGAAGAGGATCAAAACCTTCCTGAGGAACACCATGACACGAGGACGCCTCAATGCTCTGGTAACGCTCTCAATACACCTTTTTCACAAAAACAGGAAATATGTAACCGCTGGGGTGTCCAGCTTTTAGGTAAGTGTCAAATCTATTCACTTCCACCAAGATGAATCAGCTGAACACCACCAATCTCAGAATTGTGCCAAACATTTCCTTTGCTGACGTTGAAAGGATCGAAGAAGAGAAGTCAGTGACAAATAAGTCAAAAATGAAAAAAAAGATACAAGTATTTCCACAAAAACTTCACTGAAAAATACAAAGATAAGTTATGAGTCATCATGTTAGCCTAACTGCTACTGAACCGTTATCTAGAATACTGAATCATTAGCCTCTCTACTTCATACTCACATATTATCATTTTATTTCATAGATGATACAGTCTGTCTTAATCAAGCATAATAGTTTCCTTTGAATACATCATAGAGGAATTGGTTTGTTCTGTTTGTGTTTATCTTAATGAACATCACTCACAGAAGCTGAATGCTACCATCACCTGACAGTTTTCTCCACTTACTTGTGTTTCTGTGTTTGTGATCATCATAGTATCAAATGTGTCAGACAGCCAGGTGTTTGTGAGAACTAGGTGTTACCAGTCACAGAGGAAAAGTGAGGAGCCTCAGAAACTAGAGGTTTGACTATAGAGAGTTTAAGTTCCCTGCTGCTACAGTATTTCTGCTCGCTGCTGTTGCAGCTCTCTCTGCTGAGTCTGAATTCACCAACAAGCCTGACCATGATC
>RPOG01005718.1:0-29645 GCA_008086565.1 Thalassoma bifasciatum
ATGAACAAACCTGACCGCTCATTCGCTTTTATTACTCTCCATTTCTCAGTGCTGCAGGGGCGTGTACACACTTTCAGACTGCGGTGGCACAATCAGGGCACTGACATATTCAGGGGGGGTGTGGGGACACATTCTAATAATATTAGCATTTCTTCTCTTTGACTTCACTCTCTCCTGTAACATTACTCAAATTGCTTAACTGATCACCATAATAATTAACAACCTACTTAATTCTCATTATAATGGATAACTGTAGCCCAACTCAACATGAAGACAACACTCAAACTCCTTGTTCAGCTGAAGCTCATATGAGCAGCATTAACAAGTTTGTTCTCAACTGATGTCGGTAAACACAACAAATCTTTTCAAAGCGAAAGATAGTTATTGCTATATCTTGTAATTAAAAGTTATCTGAGCTGTGATCTCCCTGACGTCCAGGCCCCACATCCACACAGGGGGCAGGCCTCTGATTCTGATGTGTGGTTTGACCGGGCTGACACACATCTTTTGCTCTGCTGGGTGGAAATCTGTTTTATCCAATCTCAAAGCAGAAAACTATTGCATCCTCTTTCAAAATATGATTGTTTTTTAGTACTATCTCCAACTGACCAACCCTTGAAACCTTTAAACTATTTGGTTTCAGTTAAAAGTTACCAATAACTGTTTTGTGGAGGTCTGCTGTCAGCCATTGAGCTCTGTTATTGTTGAAAACCACACAATAGGCCAACTATGGGACAACAAAAGCCTTTTCAGTCACGTCTCAAACGGCTGCAGAGAGAGGCACCTACTATGTCTGAGCAGAAGAATATGATAACATTAGCAAGTAAAGACCTGTTGGTGTAATTGGGAAGCATCTTGAGATAATATTTGTTGTGATTTGATGCAATATAAATAAAAATTGACTGATTAACGACACATATCCTTTTGCTTCCACACAGTCATCACCAAAGATTCTCTCTGACCAGAGGAACTTTCTCCAAGTACTGACGACTTGTTGGAAGAAGTATCTTTTTTGATTGCAGGATATTATTTCGTTTTATACACACTTTACCATCTCCTCATGTCTTCAGATAGGTATTCAATGATGATCTAAAGAAATTTAAGAAGGATGCTGCTGTGAAAGTCCTTTATAAACAGTCACTCTTTAAGCTGAAACTCCAGTCATTCTCCACTGTCTTCATGTTTTACAAAGATGTTACTGGTCCAAGCTCTTGAGCTTTTGGCGCTATATAAACAAAGAGTGATTGATTGACTAACATTATGGATTTTAATACGGGTGAGATGCTACAGCTAACCCACAGTACCTTGGTTCTGGGTTACAGTCTTGGTACAATTTTTGTGCATATTCAACTTTTGCCTCCCAAAATGACCTCTTTATTTGGCTTGTAAGCAAAAACCTGCATTTTGCAGTAAACAAATGAAGGTATCACTGGTGTACTGAATGATATAGTTAGGCCTGACACTTTCTTTCAAGTTAACAGTTACTAAACACAACACCTTCAAGTGCTAAATCTCCTTTTATTTCTGGACTACTCGTATATAGTGGTATGAAATATGTATAAAAATCAAAACATACAAAACTGTCCACAAGATTTTTATCAATACTGATACCCTTATCGAAACTCTTAACAATATGAGTCCTGATACCTCTGTGTTATTGGTTCAGGAAAAAGAAGTTTTGTTAATCATAAGTTTTTGTGGACAGACCAAAGCTTTTCTGGCTCTGTGAGGAGCTGTCGAACTGTTGAAGGTAGAGATGGTGATCTCACTTCTGTATGAAGTTTGTCAAAGGTGCTACACTGCAGCAGAGTGTTTCCTTCACACTGTTTAATACCTCTGAGCTCTGAATTTAAATACATTTCAAAAACTTTAACGAACAAACCATGGTGCACAATTGTTTTGTTTGGATAACCTGAGTTCACTCAAAGCTCAGCGGGGGGCGTGAGATTGGACAGGAGCATCGATAAGTTCAAACCTTATTGATCTGTGTGTCCACCACCTCTGTCTGTCTTTGGTTTTATCTACTGCTGAATGTTACTGACTGGGTCCAGCTTCTTTGTGGTATTCAGAGACGGTGTGAACGAGCAGATGCTCCTCCCTGGTTTTGAAACAAATACTGAGAGAAATGTATCTGAAACCCACAGACTTCCCTAAAATAAACCTAAACCAGAACTGAAACTGTTCAAATCCTTTGCAATCACATTTCCTTTTCAGGCAGGTTTCCTTAAATCACTGCTGTTTCACATCTGTGGACATGAATGCATCTCAGTGAATATCAATGAAAAAGTGTTCAGACAGTGGAAAACTCTGCGACTTAATGTGCCAGATAAGATGAAGGTCCGTAAATCTATTTGGACTATTCACCACAGATCAGCTCTGCCGATCTACAAAACATGAACCCACATGGTGCTTAATAGGAAGCTGAAACTTCTGTTTCCTGCACTTTAAAGCTCCAGCCACAGCTTCAAACTGATCTCAGCATGAGAAACAGAACTCTGGGAGTGTGTGTGTGTGTGTGTTAGTGTGTGTGTGTGTGTGTGTGTGTGAGAGAGAGGAGGTGGGGGCTCAGGCTGCAGTGTTCAGTGTGTTGAAAAGGTTAGGGTACAGGTAAAGAGCAGGTGGCTGTTATCATAGGTCTCTTTATGAATACTATGGCTGGGCAATTAATCCCAAATTACATCAAATGGCAATATGTCTAATTGCAATGTTCTAATCACATATAATGCAATATTTCTATAACCTGAAATGTGTCAGAACAGCAAATACAGTTTTTGCAGTAGGTGTTTTATGTTCTACACCAGAGTTACTCAACTCTACTCAACCAAAGAGACAAACTGTTAAAAACTACCTTTATAAGTGAAACAATCATTGTCTTCAGGAATATTTGTCTTTATTCTGCCCTGTTATAATGTGGCTGTATTCTGCCCTGTAAGATGTCATTTCTTTCACTTGTCATCCATTTATGCTTCCTGTCGTCTCAAGCAGTGCGTCAGTTTTTCCATCATGTCGATTCCTTCCACTGTCTCAAGCTATTGATCTTGGGTTTGTGGGTCTACTCTGCCCCCTTGTAATTCATTTTTTCGCAGCTATAAACAATATTTTTACCAAGGTCTCCTGTTTGCACAGCTTCCTCAGTTGAGTTGGAATGACACAAAGAGATAGAAAGAAAAGTCATGGGAATATTGCATCCTAATATTTGTAATCTAATTGCCTATACCGCTTTCCGAAAAAAAAACAGAATCTTGTGGAAAGTCCAAAATGATTTGATTAGAATTTGATTTACATTCATGGCTCCACAAGTTCTTCAATATAACAAACTTTCATCAGTGTGTTTGCTTTCTAATTTGGGCGTGATAAAAAAATCGCATCAAATTTTTCCAGGACAACTCCCTCAATGTCCGTAAATTGGTAGATGTTTGATGAGTTTTACACATGTCGTGCCACTCATCATATGAGATTTTTACATTAGGTTCTGATTCCCATTTTTCTTTGACATACTGAGTCCAAAAATACAACATTAAAGACTAAAAAGTGGCAGCAGAAGAGGATGGATATTATTACATGGATCTGGCAAACTGTTATTGAGAAAATAACAGAGGAAGTGAAGAGGACAGGGAGGGAAGTGTAAGTGAGCAACAGATTCTCAGAATCATGTAAATAACACAGGAAAAAGTTTTTCACAAGTCAAGCTGTCACCTCTGTCAATATGAGTCATTCAAGCTGAGGGAACTTGGGTTTTAGCGTGAAAATCATGAACCATGTCATGGCCACCTCAAGTAAGACTCTTGTCTAATGTCATCCATACACACTCACACACAGCTGCAGGTGCAATTCAGGGCGAACCCCGACTTTGTGATTGAGAGACACTGCTGAGAATGGCACTCAAGTCATTCAGGATTATAGATGTCTGAATTATCTAGTGTGTTTCAGGAGATTCAGCAGTCTCTTGTTGTATCTGGAATGTTATCAGCAGCATAATTGTAAGGAAATGCATTAAAGGTATTCCACCTTATCTCATGTTCGATCTGCTCAGTTCCCCTGTGCCTGAGGAAGGGGATGGGCTGTGCAATGACTTCCTGATTTGCTCTTGGTAATCTCAGCTCGCTCTAAGGACAAGAGGACCACTTCCTGCTGAGGGAAATGTCTTATATGGGCAAAAAGCTCTGAAACATTCCTCACGTTCAGAGTCTTTCTGCTTTAACGGTGGAGCTGCAGAGGCAGGTGTGAGGTGAAACCTGTGAGGAAAGAAATGCTGCAGAACACAGACAAAGCTCAGTCTAAGACTCATTGAAGGGACTGGTTTCAGAGCTTCCAGCTCCACTTCTGGGGCTCTGCTTGATTAAAGGAGAATGCAGATCACTGGAGTCTAGTCTGGGGTGAGCTATTGAATCTCCGAGCTTTCAGCGTCACAGAGGCTTTCATTCAGGCCGTGTGGATGCACTCCTTTAAAGGGCTGCCACTTGATGCCCCTGCAGTCATAGCTCTCTGGGCAGACCTACATTCAGGCCAGACGGCTGGNGTGTCCAAACTTTTTCCCAAAAGGGCCGTATTGGAAACTGTGAAAATGACCAAGCGGCTCTTATGGACCTGTTTACTAACAGTGAAAGTTACAAATGAGCGCTCTAGGAAAACTTTTTCTTTGTAGTGGTTTCTGAAAAAAAAAAAAAAAACAAACAAACAAAAAAAGGTTAAGTCACACATGCTCATGCTGTTATTGCAGACCTTTGAGATAAAACCAAACCTGGGAAAAATATGTAACAATTTTATGGCAGGATCAGGATCTGGACTTTATCACGTTTGTTTATACGACAATTATAAAAACATTTCAAACCCCAAATATCTCTGATCCTGCATTCTGAACCATTTTATGCTTCAACTTTTGTCTTTTTTTTGACCATTTCATATATTTAATTCAGTGTTTTGGTCCTCTTATGTGTTTTCTTTTGAAATTCTAAACAACTCATGAAACACATTTTGCATCATGCCAAATTCAATTAAATGTCAGCTGTAAAAAGTTTTTCATTTTTTGCAGATTGTACAGAGCTTTAGCTTTATAAAGTTGCCTATGCACAGTCCAAATCTTTGTGAAACGTTACCAGATATATTAAGATTTATTTCAAAAACTTGAAAGAAACTGTAAATGTAAACAGTTCGAAGATAATAAATTTAAGTGACAAAACTAACACATGGTAAGATAAGAGCTGGGGGCCGCTTGAAAATAGACGGGCCGTAGTTTGGACATCCCTGGACAACATTTATCACCAACTTTCTACAACACAGGCCTCTGAGCTGCTGTGCTTTAGGAGCAACACAAACAATTAAACTGTGCAATATATAAAAACAGAATTCAAAACTCATGAATGATTCAGTTTGATAAGAAAGGCAAATTCTACATGTCATAAGTTCAACAGTCCAAAGTTTCCCTTGTTGACAATCTGAGCATCTGTTTAATTAAGTGAGATGGCACAACATCAATCTCCTTCATGAACATTTTTTTAAATACAGCTGAAAAAGCACATGTGACATTTTAAGGTCAACATAATTATGCTATAAACTATAAGGCATTTTCACTGTTCAAAAGAGAACAGCCTTTGAATTCTTCAATCCATCTTCAACCTTTTCTGAAAGTCTCTTTACTGACAGTATTAAACATTCTGCAGATTCACTGAAGATATTTTCCTTGAAGTGACTGTGACTGTGAAGAGAATCTGTATGAAGTGGACTGCAGCAACTCTTTCAACCGGAGGACTAACGCAAACTGATGTGACTCATGTATTTGTGTAGATAGATGAATTGTTCTCAGATCTTTTTTAACAGAGATAACTTCTTTCCGCATACAATCCAACAAGGTTATACATTTATCAACAGTGGAAAGCTGTTGCTTGAAATGTGACATCAAGAAAACTTTGTAAGTTTGTACCATAGTGAAGTAGCTGCCTACATTTAGCACGACTCACAGCCTGGTGCTCTGAGACATGTCTGCAATGTCTACAACTCCAACCTCACGAAGCAGAGCAAACATAACCTGGCTCTTCAATTTATTCAAAGACTCTCAGGTTTGAACAGATCACTGCAGAATAACTGCTGCATGTGGGTTGGAATAAACATTATGACAAACACCTTGACTCTTTTTTTTTTGCCTTTAGCTCATGTTTTATCACTCTCCTGTTTATCTTGATTGTGCTCTTCTGTCCCTTTTCTGTAAAATAAATAAATAAATCAGAAAGAAACGTATCTCTCTTCTCACTGCCAAACTTCATCAGCTGCTCATAAGCACAACTATGAGACCTTTTCACAACACAAACTTGAAAGTCCTCGCTGGGACTTTAAAAACACCAAAACCAACTTCGAATCATCTTCTGACTATGACAGGAAGAACTTTTTGCAAGAGTTGATCATCAATAATGAAAGGGACGCACTTGAGACTGCATTCATGACAACACGAACATAAAAAGAGAAAATCCATTCAGACAAGCAGTGGGTCCTCTTCAAAGGAGACAAACCAAACAAGCTCTGTCTGGAATGATAAGCTAACACACAGCTATCTTATATAGGAGGGACTGACGTTAGCTCAGGAGACCTAAAAGAAAAGGCGCCCTGTTGCTCCTCATTGGACACAGCTTTCTCACATTTTACAAACTCAAACACAGCATTAACCTGCATTCTCTCCAAATGCAGTTCAGCTGGTTGTCTGAAGTGATAACATCAACCAGCTTCTCTATAATATCTCTTTATTTTGGGCCTTTCTTGTCTCTTGAGGACTTTAGTCTTCCACGGGTTAGTGCAGTTTGTTGTGTCAGTGGAGCAGCTTCTCCTCTCTTGCTTTCGTGACTCTAGCGGCATGTTCTGTTTTATTGATGTCGCATCACAGTGGCAGAACTGAACGCAGCTTTACTGTCACTGCCTCAGAAAACAATTATTTAGAAGAAATTGCAACTTGTTGTAAGACTGTCTTCCCCTTCTGGTCAAATGTACATCCACATTGCTGACAATTTAACCACAGGGTAGGTAACACCAATGTGACAGAGTGAAGTGTTTGATAAATGTTTTTGTGTTACTGAAAAGTTAGCATGAGGCTGTGCATCTGTATGTTTCATATTATAATATTGTTATGATTGTTTCATAAAAAATACCTACAGATTCCTCCAGATTTCTCCTTTATCCACCTTGTTTTCCTTCCTATCATCTCTCTTCAAGCTTTGAATGCAGCACAAAGAAGAAAGCAGAGAGTGTGTAAAACTAAATTCAGCAACCGGAACTTTTTGCCTTTTCAGTCTTCTGCACAACAATCCACGTTACTCACTTCAGCTACACACACTGTACCTTACATGCTTCACATAACACAAAAAGAGATACGATAAACACAGTAGCTTTAGCATGTTCCTAACATGTTATCCAGTGCCACTATGACACAGGATAGCTTAATGCAGCTACTAACAACTCTCGACTCAAAGTACAAGTACAATCACTAGTTTCTGACCTCCGGCCCACTAACCCTCCACAGAGGCAGAAAAAAGTGTGCAGACGCAGGATTTCAATGTGCTGCATCACAGAGCCAGAGCCAGAAAGTGTCACACCAACACTGACACTGACCACCTTTATGTCCAGGTGTCAATATTTGATCACCTACTAATGAATTTGTTGTTAAGAATGTTCTTAGACAGACAGAAAATGTGAATTAAACAGCTTAATGTGTTTCAGAGGAGACACTCAGCAGAGGGGGCAGCTCTTCACAAACACTTAAGCTCACCAATTTACTACAATGTAAGACTTTGATGTAAATATAAAGCAGAATCCCAACAGTGATGTTCTGTTTTTCAGTATTCACTGTTTCAGCTGAGGATCGCTGTCAGGGGTCTGCTGCTGAACCACCTTCCCTCCTGTCGATATTTTACAACTCATTTAGCAGATAACCGATACCAATATTTTTTCCGCGCACAAAATTGCAGAGATCTTCAACTTTCTTCTGTATTGGAATTAGCAAACAGTAATATGGTACATACTCAGAGTACATACTATCACATTTGTTGTATATTATTCATTTTCTCTGCAAAATAATATTTAACTGATTAATGCTCTCTTTGGGTCAATTAAAACAATACCCACAACCAGGGACAATTTGGTCATTTTCCTAATTGAGGAAACTATCTCTGATCACATGTTGCACTATGAATGTCTTCTTCACACCAGGGTCATGGTGCCATGGTGCGACATTTAATCAATTTATATCGGCCAATAACGCACTGATATCTGCCAATAACGGATATTTCATTTTTAAGCCAATATTGGCAGTCTAGGTAAAACTTGTGAGCTGAGGCTCTGCTAAACAGCTGGGAGGGGGTAAGGTGCGCGGAGAAGTTATACTCAGAATACCTTTGTGATTTGTAACCAAAAAGTTATTAGCTGGGTTTCCATTACAGTTTTTCGCAAAATGAAAGCGATATTCCTAAAATTTCAACAAACTATATTTGTTCTTTGAATGTGTTTCCATTGAAGGTTGTTTCCAGGCAGGAGCGCCGTAACTATTGTCAAATATCATCCCGTGAGATTTCACTGCTGGAAGATGGACCCTAGAAGATCAGTTTCTATCTCCTTGTAACACTCTGCATTCCTCTGTTGTTTGCTGTCTAGTATGACCGTTATGCTTTTCTCCAAAATAATTGCGAGAAAGTCTCCATCTCCTCCTCTGACACGCCGTGTTTACTCACAGAGAAGTGATCATGTGACCAGGTACGTCTAGTCCTGTGACGTATAACTGCGTAAAAAGTGTTTCCATTGCGCTTTTGTGATATATTTGAATATCCAAACGTCGGAAAAACCACCTCATGAAAGCGTAAAAACTTTTTAGCGATATTTTCGTGCTTTTTCAAAATTCAGGTGTTTCCATGACCAGTTTTTTATGGCGCTATTTGAATTTTTGCGCATATCCGAGGGTAATGGAATCGCACCTATTGTTAACATGAGTGAGGCGGGAATTCGATTAACATGAGACCCTCCGTCTGATGATGGGATGCATGAGTAACTCTTCATGGTCAAAAAAACACTTCACTGTGATGGGGTACAAAATTACTGCACCGTAAAGAACATCACAGGAAATATTCTAATATATGCACACTGGTCAAACACATAGGAATATTCAGTTTGCTGGCTTAAAAACTGCTGGTAAAATATTATAAATGTTATATGAACAGTAAAATATGGCACATTTAGACAACATTAAGTTCTTATTTGTCCAAAGAGTAGACATTGTAAATCCACCGCAGAGCACTGGTAAATCTGCTGCTGGTTAAATACAGTATTTTGAATATTAAAATTAATTGGTTTAATAATTAATCACAGTAAGAAACTGTAAAATCACATAAGTAAGTAAATGACAGATCAAAGCGTTTTTTCTGCTCTCGGAGTGATTGTGACAATTGACTGGCTCCCGACCACATGGACATACTTCATTCTGTCTGAGAACGAGCAGAAAACTGTGAGTACTCTGTAACATTTTCTGTCCAGTTCTTATTGCCACAAATCCACATTCAGCAGTTTGAGTGTCAATCTATGTGCCTTTTTTTTCCAAGGGGCAATATCTAGCTTCGAAAAATGAAGCCTATACTGATGTGTTAAAAGTTGCTGTTCGTGGAGAATCCAATCAAAGCTGGATGCGAAATGACCAGAAACCATGTACACACAAAGTCAAAGTAAAAAAAAAATCTTTTACAACAATAAAATGATCCAAAACTATTCTATACCGTCATGTCGATGCGCTGTGTTCCTCTGGGGTTACATTAAGTAACGTTTTGACCATTGATGATAAAACTTCATTCATTGGAGGGAAAAGTTTACTGAATAAGTTGTACATAATTGATTGGTAACAATTCCACAGATCAATCCCACATGACATCTGTAGTCCAGATGTGTGCATCAGTCGTCCAGACTAAAAACATTCCTCTTTTTCTTCACCCTCTGTTGGATGCCAGCTCTTATTTACAATTTAGTTGTCTTATCTTTTTTTAGCAAATGATTTTATGATGATGATGAGTTGTAATCACCTTCTTCAATCATTCATCAGTTATCTTTTACCGCCTTTCCCTTCTGAGTGGGGGTGTTTGGAGCCTATCCCAGTTGTACATTAGGCACAAGGCAGAGTACACCTCAGCTCTGCAGCCTCCACATGACATGTAGAGACACACACACACACACACAATCACACCTACAGATGACTGAGGAGGCCACCAACCTGAGGAGCATGTTTTTGGACAGTGGGAGAAAGCCAGAGAGAACACACACACACACAGGGAGAACATAAAAACACCACACAGAATTGTTCCTGCTTGGCCAGGAAATCAAACCAGGAACCTTCTTGCATAATCAGTATCGCTTGCAGCATTATAGCAACCTGCCATGTGACCATAGGTTTACTTAAAAACAACGGCTTGTATTTCTAATGCACCTTTCAAAACAGGGTCTAAGGTGCCAGACAAAATATTTTTAAAAAAGGAGTGAAATAAATGAATAAAATAATTGTATTCATTTATTATTATATTCATTAAGCGCACAAAGCAGCCACCTGAACATCTACTACCTATGAAAGACACCTGGTGCCCCCAGCCCAGCGTGACTCTAAATCTCTAACCAGACTCTTCTCCTCTGTTGTTTCCAAATGAATTATCCAACTCCATTCAATCCACAGAGTCCCTTTCTACTTTTATAAGACGTCTGAAGACTCATCTGTTCAGGAACATTGAGGCACTTAATCTGACCCTTGTCCTTTGTCCTCGGGAGTAAAATGTAGTGGTGGGCGGGTCAATCTAAAGTATCAATATATCAATACCAACATTGGTATCATTATTGGTCAAGACTTACATCATGAGACTGATACCTAAATTGATCAGTATATTGTTGATTTCCTGTATATTTAGGGCCCTGTGATTTCTGTGTGAATAGAATCACGGACGGAATTGGCCAATAAAAACAGAATCTACTGTTAAACGCGGAATTGCGCGGAAATTGACATATTGTGACCATACAGAAATAAATCTCTGCCTGAAGGCTGTAAACCAAGGGGAAACACTGAAACCTTTGCATGTTCTTTCATTCAACAAACTAAAAAGCTCAATGATACATATTTTTACTTTACATGACAAGATCGTTTCTGCCTTTCTGTGCAGTGATTCAAGCTCTCCTTTCTCCACTTCGAAGCACTCGCACACGCACACACACACAAACACACGCACACTGACGAGCTCACTCCCCGGACAGAGAACTGAGAACCACCAAAAGAAACAGAAACTTATTTCTGCTTTTTAAAGCATTTTCATCCGTATGAAGAAACCAACACTCTTTTAAGTTTAACTTTCACCTCCGCTGTTGACAGCGCACCAAAAGTACTCGAGACGTACTGACGTTTTACGATGACGCGATGACGTGACTCCAACTCGGCACTCGCCGTTGGAAAACCAAACAGGTTTTTAGGAATAACAGGATAACAACCATCAATTCAAAGCACAAGCACATGCACGAGCACCGAACGAGAACTGATGGAGTAAGGATCATTTGACAGACTGTGCAATGATGCATTAAATCACTGAGTTTAAGAATTTTTAACAGGCATTTTATTCACTCAAACAAAAAGCACACACTGTATGGTGATAAAATAGGTATAAAAGGTAAATTATTGAATTATGAAAAAATAAAACGGAAAACACGGAATTTGAAAAAAATAAAATAAAACGGAATTTTGAAAAAAAATAAAACAGATTTCATAGGGCTCTATATATTATTGTTGTTCTGTAATGGTTAATCTACCAGTATGTGCAAGCTGCTTGATCAAAAATTGTCTATTTAATGCTGGAGTGTATAACTGTTGATATCCATGAACATTCAAATGAACAGTTTTACAACCAAGCAGAAAATAATAAAGCACATGATTATTTTCTGGTTTAAAAAATAGTTATTTGCCTTTATTCATGAACAGAAAGATTAGTTTTCGTGGATGTGTCTTGTTCTTGATTCATTTTGACACACTTCTATGTAAAAAGTATTGATATCGGTATTGGTATTAGTGATACTAGGCCAATATCTACTTGGTATTGGATACCTAATTGTGTACTATCACACACCACTAGTAAAATGAACCAGTAGGTCTCAGACATAGCTCTGAGTGAATTATTGAGCACTTAATATTGAATTTTGTAGAATGTCAAAATATGCTGTTGAATTTTTATTTTGGTGGTAAGGTTTGGTTACATTATAAAAATAAATAAATAAATATTTAAAAATAAATAAATGATTAAAAAAATAAGAGCACTTCCTCTTGCACTAGATGGCGACACCTGTGGCCCATCAACTTGCAACACTTTCTCGAACTCATGATGGTTTTAACCCCAAGTTTTAACTCTTGCTTGTGTTGTACGTCGCTCTAGACAAAAGTGCCTGCTTATTCTAAATGAAATTGTGGAAAATTAAGAGATTAAAACAACCAGTATAAAACAGGAGAATTTATCTATAAGTGCACCAGTTAAAAAAAAAGCCTCACAATAAATGAATGTCAACGATAAGAACAAAAGAGGACAGAGCTTCAGGAACTAAGATCTCACAGTGACTGATGAAAGACTGATCACCTTTGGTTGCAAGCAGAGAATAAGGTTTCTAAAGAATCTTAAACAGCAATCTGGGGCATGAAGAGTGAAGAGGTTGAAATGTAAGACGGTGCCTGATTACTTATTTGACTGGTGCATCGTGTTGTAACGAAGACCACACTATCTGTGAACAAGACTTGTCAGAGACCAGACGAGACCAAGACCGTAAAATCAATTTCTAAATCCATGTCAAAGTTGAACAGTGAAAGAGCATTCTCTTTTTAACACAGTTTCCTTTTTTGTACATCTGACAGGCTGCAAAACAAGGCGTCAGCAAATCTTTCAAAGTGCAGTATGCAAAATTCTCAGATCTCTAACAAATTTCTTCAACTAACTTCCTGCAAAAGTATAAATCCTTGTATTTATTATAAGACCACTGATAAGCCCAGGATTAAGATGTTTGTTTTAGGTGAATGAAGCCTAAAGTAAGTGATCAGAGGTATTTCTGACTAGAAATATGATGGACGGATGTTCCTCTTTGTGCAGGTGTGTGACACATATGACCCCGGAAAAGGTTTTCAAAGAGACAGAACAATCAGGGCGCTAACACCAAATGTTTTACATTACAACATTCATTCATCAGGGACAGATCAAGTGAAAATTTATTATTTAATTATCAGGACTTTGAAGGAGTTGAAGATCTGTGCTGGTCTTAACGGGTCTTGACGGAAAATCCTTAGTCTAACCATTCCGAGACCAATACTAGACAGAGTAAAATGCTTTGTGAGCCCGAGACACGACCAAGACTTTCAAAATGTGGTCTCAAGACCAAAACAAGTCTTGAGTAATACAACACTGCAGGTATAATAAACCTGAAGGACATAACTACACACTCACGTACTATGACCACATAATGATGCATTTCAAAAGTGCAGACTGAATCGGGAAAATTATCTAATGGAGAAAAACATGAAGATTAATATTGTACATGACCACTCAGTTCAGAAATTTTGATCTAAAACTCTCAGCCCTGTTAATGCTGGTGTATTTTCTATCTGAAAAACATTATTTTGAAAATCCAGAGTAGATGAAACTCAGCGGAAACACGCGCTTTTAGTTACCCTTTAACTCTCTCCGCTTTAAAGGGACTAAACCACCTCCTAACTTATGAAACCTTAAAACGCTCCTGTTACAACGAACCAGCGAAGGAAAATAAGCCGTCAACCTTGTTCTAACTGAGATATTTGCGTCTTTTTTTTCGCTAACCTGTGTTAATAGTGAGTATACCGGCAGGTTGTTGCTGGATAATGTAACGGTATTGTTAAACGTAATGTTGACGTCACGTGCAGGCCTCAGAGCCGCATACACAGAGACAGAGTCCAGACGTCAGTTTGAACAAAGGAACTAAATAAACAGGCAGTAGCAGATGAATGGTGAAGTTATAGAATACTTACAGTCCAAGTGTTTCTTCTTGGGTCCCATTATTTCGTGCGTGGTGGCTTTACACACCGTTTTAGAAATCGCCGACCCAGTGACACTGTGCTGAGCGGCCGTTATCCTGTCCGTTATACTCTGACCAGACATCCTGATCACTTCACTCTAACTGTCACCGTGAGAGCAGACGCTTCAAGCCCAGCGGAGAAGTCCTGCTTTAGTGGACGGTGTCGGCAGTGTAAGGCTCGGTGCCACCTGACAATACTGGAGGGAGAGAGGGGGAGAGAGAGAGAGAGAGAGAGAGGACAAACAATGAGACGAAGGCACTTAGCTTGAATGCTAACCTAGCAGACGAGCAAGGGGACGTTATTTCCGCCACTGCAGCCAAAATTAAAGCTCCACATTTATCTCAAAACTCACATTTAAACTTCAACACGTTTATAAAAGAGACTTACTGACCCAAGTCTTCAGCCCGATCCCTAACAGCCTCAGTCTCTGCTCCTCTTCCCCTACAAGTCAACTTCACACACCAGAAAAACTCACACTGTGAGAGCGAGAGGAAATGCACTTCCGGACAAAGTGCTTCACAATAAAAGCTTCAACAATCATAAGAAATTGACAGCTACGACAACACACAGAAAAGACACTGTGATTTAGGTTTACTAAGCGGGCATGTCACTTATCAACGATATAAGTGTGTATAAAAAATTACATCTTGCATCTGTATGCTTATTCGTTTTTCAGGCATAACCTACATGTGGCGACACTTTGACCCTTTAAAAATCAAGCTGCATACAACATAGTTTCAACATATTAACTTAAAATAAATACTTAACTTAGGGGAAGAAAAGATGAACATGAACCCCATTGGGGACATAGATTATGTCATTCTACAAGAAGTGTACGTTTTCAATAAAACTATCTTAGATTTCTTTCTTTAATATGTAAGATTTTAATGTTGAAGCTTACAACAGGAATCTAACAACAGGAGGAATTGCACAATGTCCTATCTCAGCATGTATTTACTCTTGATTGATTGAAAAATGCTTTCCCTCAGATTTTAAATCTATACACACACACACACACACACACACACACACACACACACACATATCTGCTCACCCAAGCTGAAAAACTTCAAGATTTACATCATATAAAAATGCAAAAAACTATTATATATATATTTTTGTACAAGACTAAATGATTAAATCCAACATCTTCAAGTTTTATATTCATTAATAAAACTTTAATCAAATTATTTGTCAAACACTATTGCACAACCCAGCAGCTCAGGACCGTTTTGGGCCAGACATTTGGCTTTTTACCTATCATTACTCAATACATGCTCGCATATAAACTATTAGCATGACAGAAAAGACTTTGAGTCAACTTGACAAACCCATTTTTAAGATAATATTTTTCTTCTATGGAAATTTAAACATGTCAGGGCTTGACACCCTACAGCTCAACCAAAGAAAAGTAAAACATAAAAAAAGTATAAAAATGAAAAAAAGAAAAATTATAAATTCAAATTCTAAGCGATATTTAAACACAGATATGGGTGTCTGAATTCGCTCTTGATCAGCGTCCGCTGTATATAACCCACTGAAGTCATTCCCCTAGAGTAGAAGCCTTAAAGTCAGGGGCAACAGTTTTTTAAAAAAATGTTTTATGTAAACACGACAGGACTGAGAGGGAAATTAGAGCCATTTTTAACTTTAACATTTTTTTTAAATAATTTATGCATAACCTCAAGTTCTTGGTTAAGCCATGTGAAGAATAAAAAAATGTAAATATTTGATTTTTATCCTCCAAAACTGTTGTAATAGGATTTCAATGAAGAAGAAAAAATCCTAGAATTTAGAAATGTACATCTTCACTAAAAATGCCACAGCTATCAGCAATCTAGTTAGTTTAAGAAAGTTTTGGAAAGCTGGAGTCTTTTTTTCCTGGTTTGAACACCTGAAAACAGATGAGGTATTTTTCTGATATTATAATGTTTGAGGATGGGTGCCATCAGCTCTTATTTTGAAGTCCATTACTCTGAGTTCCGGTGTTATCTCTGAAGCTGTGTCTGGCTGAAATTGTCCTGCTTGTCTGTCTGTAGTTCCCACGCACAGTGGTGCTGTTCAGTTTGAGTCAGTGCTTCCCCTTAAATCATTATTTACACGGACACGGGGTTGGGAGGAAATGGCGGGGGCACTTCCTGACAACAGAGGCAGAACCAGGCTTTTCTGATGGGGGGGGGGGGGGGGGGGGGGGGGCACTGTGAACCTGGGAGGGCTGACTCCTCCTGTCACATCTACTTTAACCTATAAAACAAAATGATCCTTCAGTTTCTATTAACATAATTTTTATCTTAACCCTGTAAGACCCACAATTGTGCAATTCCACCAGGACATATGCTCACATTTTTACATCTGTAAGTGCCATTTTTTGGGGTATTTTGATTTTCTTTACAGCAATAAAAACCTCTCAATGTTAAATAAAATGTTCTGACTTTTGTCTTAACTACCACAATAAATTTCATAAAAGTGCAAGAAACCTAAAAAAAATGAAAATATTCTTGTTTTTTTTCATAAATTTTTCAAAATACAGAAATTGCATAGCTGCCTCCCTCAAATTTGCAATTGTAAAAAAGTTGCACAATTTTCCCCAAAACCACAGGAAATTTATTTGGAGTCCTTACATATCTTTGATTGTGAGATATAGTCAATTTTGTAACCTGTAATAGAACTGAAAATAAATAGCAGTGCAAAATTTGCAAAGAGACAACATCAAAACAAACTATTTATAAGGGTGCAATCAAATTTCTTGAAGATCCAGATACATGTAAGCACACAATCATGTAAAAGAAAATACAAACAAACAAACAAACAAACAAAAAAGTTTGCCATCCACATACAGAGCATTTGAAAAGAAAATAAAGTTGAAACATCAGAATAGAGTGACACAAATGACCTCAATTTATTTCAAACTTCACATGCCTCAGGAACAATACATATACATATTGAGCAAGACAGAAGGAGGAGGGATGTATGCATATACCAACAGAGGTTATTGGACTTCTTTCCTCCTCTCCAACAGGTAATGTGGCAGGGGAGACAGACTGTTACTCCTCCTCCCTAGTTGTTCAGTCCACTACAGGTAGTGTCTCTGGCCTGGAGCACTCACTGCTGCACCCTGAGGAAGCCCGGCCCCCTTCTCTCCCTCTCTATGGGGTATTATGGGAACAGGAGACCTCCATTCCCTCCTCCTCAGATGATTTTTCCACATATGGTCCTGGAACTGACACTTATGCTCCCTAAGTTTGCAGGACAAAGGTTGAAACAACTTTTATACATTTTAACTGGCGTCAGGTGTGATTTCTATATTACCAGCACCTGCTACTCACCACAGCTGAGTTTTAACAAGCATCACCTGCTTGACATGAATTGATTTACCCACAATTATAAAAGGGTGCAAACAATTTTGTCCAGCCCAATTTTTGTTTTGTGTAAACTTGTATCAATTTCAGCTTTCTGCCACTTTTTGTGTTTTTCCAATGCATATCAAGGAAATAAACTTATATTATATAATATATATGCATTCACACTCCTGTTCAATATCTTAAGACCAGTTAAAAAATTTGAAATTAATTAATCTTGCACTGTTGGATCTCAGAGCTTCAAAATGCAAAAAGTAGAAATAGGAACAAGAGACAAAAAGTTTTGAGCAGGACATTTATTGAAAATAACACTATAACTGAAATAGGCTGTTTATCAGTTGATCAAAAGTTCAAGACCACAGCCTTTAAAACCCCCCCAAAAAACCTCTTAAAACAGAAATTAAAGTGTCAGAAATGGATTCAGTAATGAGGAGCACCACCATTATTTTAGATCACTTAAAAAAGTTGTTTTGGCATGCTTGATGCAAGTGTTTCCAAAAGGCAAGTGGAAATGTTTCCTGGGTGGTGAAGATGGCTTCATGAAGGGAGCCACTGTCTGGAACTGATGTCTATTTTTGTGAACTTCGCTCACCATCCATTCCATATTGTTCTCACTGGGTTTTGGATCAGGGGCACATGCAGGATGATCCAAAAGAGAGATGTTATTCTGCTGGAAAAAAATCTTGGTCAGACGGATATTGTGAATTGTAGTGTTGTTCTGCTGAAATACCCAGTCATTAACACACAGACCAGGGCCCTCAGTCATGAAGGACGCCTGCTGCAACACCTCCACACAGCCAGCTGCTGTTTGGCACCCCCATCACAACCATCAGCCCCATTGTTCCATTGAAGGAAAAAGCACCCCAGATCATGATGCCCCCCCCTCCGCTGTGCCGCCTAGAAAACATCTCGGTAGGATCTCCTTGTCATAACAATAACGATGGAAGCCATCAGGACCATCAAGGTTCAATTTTTTCTCCTCAGAGAATCAAACTGTCTTCCACTTTGTATGTCCCATGTTTGGTGCTCCCTTACAAAGTACAAACGGAAAAATGTGGGCTGTGAAGGAGATGTGGCCTCTAAAGAGGTTTCTTGTTTTTGAAGCCCTTCCTCGGCAGATGCCGTCTGATGGTAACTGGGCTGCAGTCAGTATCAGTAATGGCCTTAATTTGGGACGAGGATTGTTCCATGTCTTCACAAACAGCCATTTGGTTCCTCAGGCACAGCACCAATGAGAATTTTTGGGTTAACCACTTGATTTTTTCTCCCAACTCCCAAAAAGGGAGTTGATGAGAAAGTAACAAATAAACACACTTAAATATGAAAAAGGTTACACCTCTTTTATTCTAGGGAAGTGAGAGAAGAAATGTGTACTTCCTCAGAGGGAAAAACTTGGGATTCAAAGGCGGTTAAAAGGGACTGACAACACCTACATAAGCCAACATACATGGTGCCCCAGTGCAAAGGGGGCCGAACAAAGCCATCTGTTTAACACAGCAGCCCGAGACTCAGTGTGACACAAGTGACAGAATAAGCAATATGGCGAGGGCACTTAGAGGTACGCATGCACAGATGAAGGAGGAAAAGGGCAAAAACAGATACCTGGATAGGTTTTTAAAGACACCTGAGGGGGGCCTCAGGGGTTTAGGGAGCCATACGAGCCACACGTACACCACAAAACACGGAGAGGGCACCATACAGTGGAAGGGGGTGAAAGGACAGATAAGCAGATCCGCACTTGAAAAGGAGCACGGTGCTACCACACACCTGAGACAATGCACATATTGGCAATAGGAAGTTTGAGTTTCACTCTCTGTGACTCACTTTTATTTCCAAACAGGTTCAAAGGGATTTACAACTCCTATGTAAGCCAGAAAACATGGTGCCCCACTCCAAGAGGGACTAACAAAGCCGCCTTTTTGATACAACAGCCCGAGACTCAGTGTGACACAAGTAACAGACAAAGCAAAACGGCCAGGGTGCACGTAAAGACAGGGATGCATGCACATACGAAGGATGAAAAGGGCAAAAACAGGGACCTGGAGTGGATTAATAGGCACCTGAGGGGGCCTCGGGGTTCAGGGAGCCACACGAGCCACAGCACTCACCAGAAAACACCCAGAGAGGGCGCCATCCATAAAGTGTTCGGGCATGGAAGGACACATAAGCAGATCCAAACTTTATGATAAGCACGGGGCTGCCACACAGTGACACACACCTAAGACAATTCATATATTGGCCTAAAGAAGTTTAAGTATCACTCTATGTAACTCACTTTAATTTCCAAACAGGCTAAAAAAGATTTCCAACACCTACATAAGCCAAAAAACATGTTGCCTCACTCAAAGAGGGCCTAACGAAGCCACCTGCCTAACACAGCAGCCACGACAAAGTGTAACACAAGAAACAGAATAGGCAGTACAGCCAGGGCAAGCGCAAAGGCAGAAACGCACGCACAGACGAAGGATATAAAGGGCTAAAACAGGTAGCTGGAGGGGTTTCAAAGACACCTGAGGGGGCACCGGTGTTGTGGAAGCCACACGTCCAGAGCAGACCACACACGAGACAGAGAGGGCACCGTACATACAGTGGAGGGGAGTGGAAAGACACATAGGCAGATCTGCACTTAATGATGAGCACGGGGCTGCCACATGGTGACACACACCTAAGACAATTCATATATTGGCCAAAGGCAGTTGAATTTTAACTGTTTGTTACTCACTTTTCATTTCCAAACAGGAGCTCAAGGGAAACCATGATTGTAAAATAAAGCAGGCCGAGACTCAGTGTAACAAATGAGTAAAGGTGCCCCGAGCTCACACACGCACCACCGACAGTTGGTAAAGGTAAAACGCCCTACCTGAATGGGACATGAAGGCACCTGATGGGAACCCCCGGGGTCTTGAGAGCCACACGTCCAGAGAAAAACACACGGGTCAAAACGTGGAGCTGGCGTCAGACAGTAGAAGGGAGAGGAAGAAAATCAGGACAGATTCATCCACATGTTAACCAGTTATGATACGCAGTCAGCAGGAAGCTTACACACTGAATGTAACAGATGCCTGATTGAGAATTTACAGGCTTCAACCCCGCCAAGCATTAGATTGGAAGTATGAATGTACAGGAGGAACAATGGCGTGACCACTTACGAGAATCCCCCGATAGAGTCCTAACACTGGTGGTCGTCCTGGTTATGGTTGTGGTGGTGGATAAAAGAGAACAGCTGACACGCCCTGTCAAGAAGGCATGATCAAGCCACCTGCTTTACACAGCAGTCCAGGACAAAGTGTAACACAAGCAACAGAATAAGCGGTACAGCCAGGGCGCGCACAAAGGCAGGGAAACAAGCACATACAAAGGAAGAAATGGGTTAAAAACAGAAACTTGAATTACTAGCATTGTGACCAGTGAAAGTACATTCATAATTTAGTTAGATTGTATTAATCAGGTAAATTTTAAGATTTCTAGCAGTAAGACTTGTAAAAGTACATTCATAACCTAGTTTAGACTGTATAAAGTAGGTTTGCACAAAGATTTCTAGCATTGAGACGAGTNTTTTTGAAGTTGGACTACTCTGGGGTTAATACTTTGTGCTGACATACCACTATTTGTACTCTGATGGTAGGTGGGTGGTTTTCTTATGGATAAAGAACTTCTCCTTCCCGAGGCCCCTTGTTCTGGAGCATGCACCCGCACCTGGGCCACACTTCGTCGTGGCGCAGGGCCGGGTGGTCTCCTGGGCCCGAGAGTCACACTCTCATTGTCCCCTGGTCTGTTTACAATGAGCCATATATTTCATATCCCCTTCCCAGTGCTCCGCAGAAGGAGACTTACAACATGTGCTGCAGTTTCCAATTATGACAATTTGTGTTTTTTCTTCCAATCCAGAGGTCCCAGTGGCTACTTCAGCAGACAGCTGGTTTCCACCAGCCCGCTGAGTCACCAACTAGACGTAGCATTCATATCTCATCATTCACACTCACAACATTCACACCCACAACACTGTATATCTAAAACCCCATTGTTTTAGATCTTCCAAGAACTCTTATTTCTAAGAAATTTTTATGTATATCTATCTAAAAACCCTTATTTTAGATCTTCCAAAAACTCTTATTTCTGAGAAATTTTTAAGGTATCCATATCTAAAAACCCTTGTTTTAGATCTTCCCAAAACTCTTATTTCTAAGAAATTTTTAGGTATCCCTATCTAAAAACTCTTGTTTTAGATCTTCCAAAAACTCTTATTTCTAAGAAATTTTTAGGTATCTCTATTATTACGTCTTCAAACGTCTTTCCAGTTACCCTGGAGTAAACCCTTTAGCTTTTACACAGTATAACCCTGCGTCTAACAGATACTAGATCGATGTAACCCTGAGCTAAACTCTCAATTTGGTCTTTATGAGTCTGATACTCACTTAAATTTCGTTGGAGGGTTCGGACGACCCCACAGCACTTCGGATCCCGTCAATCCAGTCCTGTCCAGCGGAGGCGACTCCTATCTGCCGGCCTAGTGGCGAATTCACGTCCCAGGGCTTTTCTTCAGCTCTGTTCTAAAGGCTGGTTGTCGGCAGGCCTGTCAAAGTACATTAACAACCTAGTTTAGACTGTATAAAGTGGGGTAAACAAGCAAGATTTCTATCAATAAGACCAGTCAAAGTACATTCATAGCCTAATTTAGAGTGTATAAAGTGGGTTAACACTGAAAGTTCTCGCATTGAGACCAGTGAAAGCACATTCATATCATGGTTAAGACTGAAAAAAAAAACAGAATACAAGTGAGATTTCTAGCATTTAGACCAGTGAAAGTAGATTCAAAACCTCGTTTTGACTGTATAAAGTAGGATACAAGTCAGATATCCAGCATGAAGAGTCAAAGTACATTCATAACCAAGTTAAGACTTTTTAAAAGATGGCTTACACTGAGATTTCTCACATCAAGACCAGTGAAAAAACATTCATGACCTAGTTTAGTCTTTTGTAAAATAGGATACAAGTACGTTTTCTATCAATCAAGGAACATTCATAACCTACTTTGGACTGTATAAAGTATGTAAACACTGAGATTTCTAGCATTAAGACCAGTCAAAGTACATTCATAACCAAGTTAAGACTGTTTAAAGTAGGTTTAACCTCAGATTTCCAGCATGAAGACCAGCCGAAGAACATTCATGACCTAGTTTTGACTGTATTAAGTAGGTAAACACTGAGATTTCTAGCATTAACCCTTTGATGAGCAACATATGCACACCCCTTCCAATGCACAAGATGGGTCCAAGTGTGATTAAATGATGTCATACTTTAAAAATAATTTCTTTCAAGTACTCACTTTAGTGAGTGGGGGCCAAACATTGACTTGTTTAACATTTGCAGCATATTTATTTGTAATTTTGTCACACATACACACACCTCAGATAACATAACATCGCTGCATATACTGTATAACAACATAACAACTCTAAACAGGGAAATGTGGCACATCAGCAGAACACAATTTCTCAATTTTGACACATTTCACAAATGACCACTTGGTGTTTGTGCTCCTTGCACACAGGCCTGGTGCACTGGGAACACCAGCTGCTCACTTTTCTGTCTTTGGAACTTGGGCAGATCGCACACCTCTTCCTCTTCCTTTGGCTCTCCTGTCTTGTGCTCTCCTGTTGCTGGGTGGTGGCTGTGCTTTGCTTTGTTAACCCACATCTTCCCATTGCCTCAATGATGTGCTTTTTGAGTTTGGGCGAGCCCTCCATGCACCTCGTCATGTGTGGCATGACAAGCTCTTTTCCCAGGTCCTTGATAAATAACCGGCGTGCATTGTTCACACCACCCATATAATAAGGGTGTTGTGTGATGAAGTTGGTGTAGGCATTGAGGGTGGCAACATCCAGCATATTGTACCAGAGAACCATGGGCCACCTTCGTGTTCTGCGCTTACATGTGCAGTTGCTAACCATCTGATCCATTGTGTCCACACCTCCTTTTGTTCTGTTGTAATACTGGATCACTTCTGGTTTCTTCTTCAGACTGCTGTCATCCACTGCTTTGTCATCATGCATGGTGCTCAGGAGGATAACAGCCTTTCCCTTCTTCTGCACATAGCTCACCATGGTTATGTTGCCATTAAATCCAAATTCTGAGCTATGAATAGACTGTGATTTGGGTGGCTTCATGATTGGTGGTATGTCTGACTTGTTATGGCAAAGAGTTCCAACAATGGTCAGGTTCTTCTCGAGGAGCTTCTCAGCCAGAGGGACACTGGTGAAGAAGTTGTCCATTGTGATGTTTCGACCTATAAAAGGGGGAAATGATTATACATTTTGAAGTTGAATTCTCTAAAATCCAGCACCTAAATCTGTTGCATTGCATTTTATTCTATTCCGCTAATAAAGAAATGACATAAAAAATACACTCATGAAAGATTGGGAAAAATTATGTAGGCATTGTGTTAAAACTTTTACTTTACTTTGGTTATTGTACTGTATATTCACCTTTTTGTCTAATTCCACTGCACAATTGTTGGGCGACATTCTCTCCTAAGTTCCTTTGAACTTCCTGTCCTGGCTGTCTCCCTGTATAGACAGTTCCATCAATGGCATAAGGTACCCTTGCGTTGCACATCCAGAAGATTTTTATCCCATATCTTGCAGGCTTGCTGGGAATGTACTGGCGGAACATGCACCTGCCTCGGAATGGCACAAGCTGCTCATCTATGGTGACACAGTCACTGGGGATGAAACCTCTTCTGCAGTTGGCCAGGAAACAGTCCCACACATACCTAAATGCCGCCATGTGGTATGTTTCCATTCGCAGAGCCCTGGTCCTCTTGTCGTCAAACAGAAGGACACGGCGGATATCTTCATATCTCCAAAGGCCCATGGTGGCCTTGTAAATCGGATTTTGCAGCGGATCCACAAACAGCTCCCGCAAAGCCACATCCCAGCTCTTCTCCCCCCCTGTGATAAGGGTCAAACTGATAAAGGCCATGAATTCCTCTTTATCAACATTTCTCCACTCTTTCCCTTTTGCTGTGGCTGCTCTTCGTCCCTCTAAATTGGTACATTTTAGAACCTCCTCAATGATGTTGTCACTCATGAACACATCCCAGGCATCTTTTGGTGAAACAGCTGTTGATCCAGCTGGAGGTCCTGGGCAGCTCCTCAAAATGTTATGGCTTCTTGTTCTGCCATGATTGGGGGGATTCTCATTCCAGTAAGATCCATTTTTACTCAGTCTATTGGACTGGATCTGAGTTTCCTCTTCGGAAGATTCATCAGATGAGTCTTCATGAGAAGAGTCTTCATGCAGGAAATCTGGAGTTCCAGACACACCACCTCCAGTTTGATCCTGTGGCAGATATTCTGGGTCATCATCATCTGAAATTTCAGACTTTCAATCAGAAAAAATTGCCTCCTCTTCCTCATTTGGTTCCTGCTGCAACATTGCTATAACCATCTCAGTGGTAAATCTGTGAACAGCCATATTCTGGAAGAAAATCAAGAGCATAACAATATTTTCAGATGTACATCAATACACATATAATTACATTTCTTTTGTTGGCTAAGTATCTTTATTAACTACCTATTTAACTACTTTGCTAAGTAGCTAACCCCCCACAAAAAGAAAAAAGGTCCTACAGTGTCCCCCACAACCACTTGCAAGCAACACAACAGCTGGCTAGCAAATAGTAATCACTTGTAACTTTTTAGCATGCAATGTACTCACTTTCAAAGTAATCTAAGCCAAATCAAATGTTATGTACAGTTCACTATTGTCATCAAATACCTGCTGAGGTAATGTTGCTAAGTAGCTAAGTAGCTAACAAAAAGAAAAAAAAGTCCTACAATGTACCCCACCAACATAAGCAAGCATTCATAACCAAGTATAGACTGTATAAAATAAGTTAAAACCCAGATGTCTAGCATTAAGACCACTCAAAGTACATTCATAACCAAGTATAGACTGTATAAAGTAGGTCAAAACCCAGATTTCTAGCATTAAGACCAGTCAAAGTACATTCATAACCAAGTTAAGACTGTACAAAATAGGTTTAAACCCAGATTTCTAGCATAAAGACCAGTCAAAGTACATTCATAACCAAGTTTAGACTGTATAAAGTGGGCTAAGAACCAAGCAGCAACCTCTGGTCTGAAAATATAACACAACGTGGAAGTGCCAAAAAGCTGCTGTTCCTCCAGTGACCGCTTGAGGCTGGCTCCAGAAGCCCCGGAGGTCCTGTAAAAACGGAAAAAGGCCATTTTCAGAGCCGAAATTAGCGTATTTAAAGCCTGGTACAAACTCTGTCTCCCATCTGGATCGCTAATTTCGCTAACGGCACACACTCAGGGGTGTGAATTTTTTTCTAACTTGGCCGTTTGGAAGATGTAAGGATCAAGAGCTTGCCCAATCAGAGCCACAGCTCAGATCACGTGACTGACGGGCGGCCAATGGCTGTGAGTTTGGGCACTCGTCACTCGTCCCATTTCCAATATGGCCGCGCCCGTCGTTTAGCCTCAAAACGGAGCTGCAGTAACAGACGGGTGACGTCACGGAGACTACGTCCATGTTTTATATAGACTATGGTTAAAACCGAGCGGCAACCTCCGGTCTGAAAAAATGAGACAACGCGGAAGTGCTAAAAAGCTGCTGTTCCTCAAGTGACCGCTTGAGGCTGGCTCCAGAAGCACCAGAAGTACTGTATTAGCAGACGGGAAAAAGGCCATTTTCAGAGCCGTGATCGGCGTATTTAAAGCCTGGTACAAACTCTGTCTCCCGTCTGGATCGCTAATTTTGCTAACGGCTCCCACTGTGAGGGGGGTGAATTTTTTTCTAACTCGGCCGTTTGGAAGATATTAGGACTAAGAGCTTGCCCAATCAGAGCCACAGCTCAGATCACGTGACTGACGGGCGGCCAATGGCTGTGAGTTTGGGCACTCGTCACTCGTCCCATTTCCAATATGGCCGCGCCCGTCGTTTAGCCTCAAAACGGAGCTGCAGTAACAGACGGGTGACGTCACGGAGACTACGTCCATGTTTTATATAGTCTATGGTTAAAACCCACATATCTAGCACTAAGGTCAGTCAAAGGAATTCATAACCAAGTTTAGTTTTATAACATATGTTAAAACCTAGATTTCTAGAATTCAGACCAGTCAAAGTACATTCATAACCAGGTTTAGACTGTATAACATAAGTAAAGACCCAGATTTCTAGCATTTAAACTAGTCAATGTGCATTCATAACCTAGATTAGGCTGTATGAAATAGGTTAAAACCCAGATTTATAGCATTAAGGCCAGTCAAAGTACATTCAGTACCTAGTTAAGACTGTAAAAAATAAGTAAAAAAACATATTTCTTACATTGAGACCAGTCAAAGTACATTCATAACCAGGTTTAGACTGTATAACATAAGTAAAGACCCAGATTTCTAGCATTTAAACTAGTCAATGTGCATTCATTACCAAGTTTAGACTATATAAAATTGGTTAAAACCCAGATTTCTTACATTGACACCAGTCAAAGTACATTTATAACCAAGTTTAGACTGTATAAAGTAGGTTTACAATCAGATTTCTAGAATTGACACCAGTGAAACTCCAATCATTACCTAGTTTAGACTGTTTAAATTAGTTTTAATGTCTAAAAATTTTAAAAAAGATTGCCAAGACCTCCATAAGCCAGGACAGTTTCATATTCCAGCCGTCACGTCCTCTCACCTTCATCACACTGTCGTCATTTCAGCAGGCAGCATTGAACTTCTCGGTACTCTCATAACTCCTCAACTTTGTTTTGAACTCGGTGAAAGTTAACCTCTCATCACTTTGTGTTTTGTGGATGGAAAATGGCTCCCTCGAAACATAAACGGCTCCATCGGGCTCCAGGAGCCTTTCTGGGCCCTTAATGGAGCTGCCATCATACCAAAGGACTGGGGTACCGATTAAAGCATAACGGAGGAAATCAAACTCACAATGTCATCGGTTTGGTTTGACCGGCATGCACACAGTGGAGCAAGCAGTCATTTGTTGTTTGCAACACCTGAGACAAGTTAACCACGCCCACTTGGCAACAGCCTGAGCACATTCAAGAACAACAGTGTTCAACAGCTTCTGAGCAGACAGGTGTGACCGTAGATAGATATAAAAGGGCTAAATCGTGGCCTAAATGCCTCGTGCGCGCTGTAAGCCAATGGGAAGTAACATCGTCACATGGCGGCCATCTTGAAACAGGGCTGCTCGATCACTCATACATTAGTCGATGGAGCATGGGCTTTGAAGTAACTGTAGATGGCTCAATTTTCAACCGATTTTTAAATGGTTTGGTTTGTTATAAAAGTCGGAACTTTAACTAATTAACTTAAAAGTTAAGAATATTTTCAATTTTTTTTTTGTGATTTAAAAACTCAGCCTGAGTCATAGCCACGTGAATAATGTTTGTAATAAGCCAATCTGTTTGTACATCCGTCGAGAATTCAGCGAGTTACGAGTGTTTTAGTGAGTAAATCATCCTTTCGATTGACGACATTACAAAGCAAAAGAGCACAGGCCTGTTCCAAGATGGCTGTCACGGTGACGACGCTATTGACTCCACCTTCAGGCATCTAGCATGGGCACAAAAGCCAACCGTTTAACATTGCAGTAGCCCCAGTGTAGCATATGACGGGCAGGGGGGGTGTGGTAAAGCCTTCAGGCAGAGGGAAAGGGAGTCTAGCGTGACCTGTATGGGATTGGAGGGCACCTGAGGGGGAGCTGGGGGTTCAGGGAGCCCCAGAAGGGCTCACAGAGCACCGGGAGGGAATCATACAGCCAGTACATGGGAGACAAAGTCAGCCAGAGACTCAGCGTAAATACACACGACACACAACATGCAGGCTGGACTACCAGGAGGGGGCGGGCTAAAGCCTTTAAACACGCACAAACCAGAGGGATAATGGGACGCTAGCGCTCCCTGGGTGGGAAATGGAAGCACCTGAGGGGGGCCTGGGGGTTCAGGGAGCCCCAAAAGGGGTCACAAAACTCCGAGAGGGAATCACACAAGCAGTAAATGAAAGTAGATGGGCACATAAGCCACCGGTAAAACATTGCATCACCAGCCCCAGTGTAGCATATGACAGGAAGGGGGGCGTGTTTAAGCCTTCAGGCAGAGGGAAAGGGAGTCTAGCGCTCCCTGTATGGGATTCGGGGCACCTGAGGGGGGCCTGGGGGTTCAGGGAGGCCCAACAGGAAGCAGAGAGCAACGAGAGGGAATCACACAAGCAGTAAATGAAAGTAGATGGCCACATAAACCACCCGTTTAACACTGAAACACGAACCCCGGTCTAGCATATGACAGGCAGGGGGGCGTGGTAAAGCCTTCAGGCAGAGGAAATGGGACTCTAGCGCGTCCTCGATGGGATATGGAAGCATCTGAGGGGGGCCTAGGGGTTCAGGGAGTCCCAGAAGTGGTCACAAAACTCCGCGAGGGAATCACACATCCAGTACATTGGAGACACAGGAAGCCCAGACTCAGCGTAAATACACACGACATGCAGGCTACACTACTAGGAGGGGGCGGGCTTTAGTCTTCACGCAGCCACAAACTAGAGGGATAATGGGACGCTAGTGCTCCCTGGGTGGGATATGGAAGCACTTGAGGGGGGCCTGGGGGTTCAGGGAGCCGCAAAAGTAACCACAGAGCACTGAGAGGGAATCACACAAGCAGTACATGGGAGAGAATGGCAGCCCGAGGCTCAGCGCACACATACACACACACATACGGCAGACTGGACACACACACACACACACACACACACACACACACACACACACACAAACACAAACTGTTGTGCTGCAATGAGTGCGTGAAATAAGCAAAGAGCGAGTGTCACACATGACCCTGGCCCATCTCTCAGCCACCCACCTAGCCCTCACCTTGATCCTGACCCTAGCCTGACTTATCCCCTCCCCATCCTTCCCGCCCGCCCGCCCGCCCGCCTGCTCTTTCGCTCTCTCACTCTCTCACTCTCTCACTCCACGGGACCTGTGCACCTCAGGCTCCCGTGAACCCACTATTAAGCACACCCCCCGAGCTCTACACAGGGCAGTCCCAGTTCTGGAAACGTGGCGCCCTTGGTAATTGCTTTTGTTTTTTTATTTCTATTAATATTTTTATTATTATGTAAACATAACCATCAATTCTTCCTCTTTCTCTCCTTACGGCAAAAAAAGGGACCTGGGGGGGGGGG
>RPOG01005719.1:0-29634 GCA_008086565.1 Thalassoma bifasciatum
TCAGGGTCACTCTTTATTTGGACCTCCTCTGTCTTCATCTGTCTCTTTTTCTCTTCTGTGTCTTTGTCGCTCTCTTCCCCACAATTTAACCTCGGTCTGATTTATTAATATTAAAAAGGACAGCGAATCCTCAGGGCTTCCTCCCTCTCTCTGTATTCCACCGTGCCCTTTCCCTTTCTCTCTCTTTCTCTCTTTCTGCCTATTCTCTGTCCGTCTGTCTCTCTTCTCTCTTCTTTACTCCACCTGATGAGGTTAAATATTACTGATGCTCAGAGGCGCTCTGAGCGTATGTCCGTCTGCAGCTCTGCCTCTGAGTTTAGTAGCTCTGGATGTTTCTGTAGTTTGTTCCCCTCTTAAGGCCCGATCTTCTAAACCATTGTGTATAGACCACCTGTGAACTTGATAACGCATGCAAAATTGGTTTACTAACCAGGTGCAGCACGGATTGCATCTGTTAAATGAGCCAGATAGCATACACAATTCATTAAGCATGTCTGCCTTTATAAATATGCAGAATATGTGCAGACTACCAAAGCAGGTAAAATACTGGGAGGAGGAGATGTAAACGTGATCATTTAGCATCTGCAGTATGTATATTATAGTGTTTAATGATTAATATTTACGTTGTTTTTTAACATTTACATTGTATTTTGTCATTTTAAGTTATGAAAATGATTCATTACAAATGCTTGTGGTCCCTAGAGCAAAAAAATCAAACTTTTTCTTACTCGGATTTTGTAAAATTTTGCAATTTTAGGTCCAGTGTGCTCACACAGTTTGTAAAAATGAGTAGATATGAGTACATTCAAACAGGTGGGGTTGTGCTGAAAAAAGGATACCAAGCAAGGCCAGGCAAACAGTTTTTAAGGTGTAATATGAAGGTAAAATCAAAAGTAGGCAAAAATGGCCAACTGACCCCTTGACCCCAGAGAGTTAAAGGTCCCATATTATGCTCCCTCACTTCAGCCAGCCTGAAAACTCTTTCCAGTCAGATCTACTGAGAACATGCAGTTTCTATGGGCTGTCCCTCCTTCAGCTCAAGCCATGCCTCTGGAGGCAGGGAGGCAGGGAGGCAGGTAGCCAATCAAGCTGGGGGAGGGTGGAGTTAGGGAAGAGTTATTTCCCTCTATGACGTCATGGAGGGCTCTTGTTCTAATCAGCCCCTTTGAGCAGACATTTACTAAAAAGAGGAGCAGGCAAAAGAGGGAGAGGATTGAATTTTCTCATTTCAGGGGGGTTTGTAGACAGGCTGTGGATGCATATCACTGTTGGAAAGCCAATTCAAAAATGAATTTTGCATAATATGGGCCTTTTAAACCCTGAAATTGATTGTGGTCTGGGTTTTTGCGTCTACATTTAGCAGGTTTGAAAGTCAGGTGCAAACTGGCACAGCATTACACACAAATCGCTTCAGTCAATTAGAAGACACATGGTGGAAGCATCAATTATGCAGAAATGCAATTTTTGAGCTTCTGGATGAGCTAAGGGCTGATTTGAAGCCTATCACAAGTAGGAGCCATGCCATATTTTCTGTGGAAAAACTCCTTACAATACTTCATTTTTCTTCTTTCCGGATCATTCCAGAGCACCAGTGCAGCTTGTGCTGACGCCTGCAGGACTACTTTTTCTGGTGTGCTGTCCCAAGTGCTGAATGCTTTATCACACATGATGGGCAGGTTAATTCAGTTCCCATGTACCATTTACTTATTTCTTCTTAACATAATGAGTTATGAAATTTCATCTTACTCTAAGTAGTTATTGGTATGACAATTCAAAGTTTGTGGTTTTGTCACCGTGAGTGAGGAGGGAGCACAGTGGATATGAGACCCTGCTACACATTGAGTTTCAGAAGGCACAAGATGTCTATGCTCCATGTGCTTCACAGGCTGAACGTGGTATGAACGATGTTCTTGCTTGACTCAGTTTGTGCTGGAAATACCCAGTGCCGTCTGTACTCGAAATGCTCAACCTGCTTGATATGTTTGAGCTGCTGGAAATGCACACAAAAGTATTGAGGAGTACAAATACAGAGGTTTATTCCACAGAATGAGGAATTGTAGGCTTGTTCAATCAGAATATCTGCATCAAATGAACTACAAGTAGAAGGCATTTGTGCATTGCTGGCCTTACTGGAATATCAAAGTTGACAAAACTTGTGTTGCATCATGTTGCCCTGATATTTTGAGTTTCCTCGCCCTTCTTTTTTTTTTTTTTTTTTTTTTTTTTTTACAACGTAAGCATAAAGGAAAATGATGATCACTGATTGAATCATTTATTGATTCTTAACAGGACCCGGGTTTTGATACCCATCCCAAACTGTCAAAAAGTAATCCATTTAAGTGCCAGAGTATGTAGTAGGAGTCTACTTGTAGCACAATCACAATAATGTTTTCAATGCTGTAGAAAAGTTCCCTCTCATTGCTTGAGAAAAAATAACTTTTTTTCTTGTCGCTTATTTTTTAATTTGCACAGTGTGTGACTGTTAGTTCACAAGTTTTTCCATGTTTTATGGTAACGAGTCTGAAGAAGTTGTTTTGAAAGGTCATGTTGCTCCTTTCTGAACTGTAACTTGAGTCAGTTGTTAACATTGTTAGATCACAGGGAGAAGAAGTGTGAGTTCCCTTGATGTATCAGGAATAAATTAAACAACTAAAGACTCTTTTAATCACAGTCTGACGTATTCTCACAACTAACAGTCTGACAGATTCTGACCAACAGTTTGTTTGACCCCATTGACAGGACACACACACTCACAATCACATACATGCTCAGGCTGGTCCTGTCACTCATTCTACAGCAAAGTCACACAGCTCTGAGGATGGACAAACTTTTCTACTTTTTCAACCCTGAAAGATTTTTTTCTGCATGCTAACATATCTGTGTATGTGTGTGTGAGACAGATGCACACAAACACACACACACACACACAGCTGGGTGATATAACCGTGCGCTGCTGTGCGGCTGTGTGGAGAGCAGGGGTCAGGATTGCACTCTGCAGGTCAGGGCTGACACATCTGTCACTTCTCTCCTCCTCTGAACACACTACCCAGGAGAGGCGGATGAATGCAGAAAGAGAGGGCGTAAGAGGAAGTAAAAAGCTGGAGGTAGAGTAGATGGTTCCCAGGTGTGAATCTGTGAGTATGAATATGAAAACAGCTGGAAAAGTGCCTCGTATGCATTCATGAGTGATTCAAAAAAGCTCCCGTCTGTTTCATTTAAATATTTTTGTCAATCTGCTGAGGACACTGATACTGTGGATGGGTTTTTTTTTTTACCATAATGACAGCTGTTTTACACTCAAAGCTGTCATTAAGCTTCTTTCTGACCAGCATTATGACAGTTTAGCTTGTAATAAACCCAACCTCTCATGTATGTGTGTGTGTGTGTGTGTGTGTGTGTGTGTGTGTGTGTGCGTGTATGTGTGTGTGTGCATGTGTGATCATGCAGTGTAGGGTCATGTCACGTACATCTGACTGTGTTTGGGTCAGATACCAGCCAGATATCTCCATGCAGCATGTAGCATCTACATCCTGTTGTAGTACTATCACGCACTGGAGAACTAGAACAGCATGCTGTTTGCTGGAGGTGGTTCTAGTATTCTAAAACTTTACTTTTGAATTACAATGACTTTCAGGAACATAACTTTCTGGACTTGCTTCAGCCAGTAGCTTTTAACAAGCTGTATGTGTTTGGACCAATTCCTTTGGGGCACATATGCCGGTTATAAAGTCTGTCCACCAAAAGTTCTTGTTTTTGTCACTCCGACTCAGATTGTTATCAGTGTCTGACTGTGTTTCAGAAAGTTTCTCTCCAGAGGCAGACCTTTATGTCAGAGAAAAAGATGAGTTCCTTAAACCACAAACAGCTGTTACATCACTCTTTTCAAATCAACCAGACTCCACTGACAAACACACCAAATTGACCTCAAAAGACACTGGAGTTCTGGCCTCAGTCTGTTACTTCATTTACACCAGAAGAAAATATTTTGGATCTGAAATACCCATTCATAACACCATACTGCAAAGAGCCACCTCAGATGCCACGGTGGCCGCCCTCCACTTTTCTCTCTCACACATGGAAAACAAAGACTCCCACACCAGGGTATTCTTTGTCACCTACAGCTCTGCTTTCAACACCGTCATCACCCACAAACTCAACCACAAACTGCCCACACTTGGGCTACACCCCACCCTCTGTGACTGGCTCCTAGACTTCTTGACTGGTAGGCTCAGTCTGTTTCACTTCTACAGTCATACCTTGCAAATTATGTTTGCATTGCCTTTATTGCCTCATTCTTTTGTACATTCTTATATATTTTTTTGTTTGTATTGATATGAATTCTATTTTTCTTGAGTATTTTTAATAATTAAATGTTTTATTGTTGGCATTCATTGTGGACAGCAAAGAAAGATTGTCATTGTATGGAAACATGTTGCTTTGCAGTGCGCATGACAATAAACACTGAATTTTGCATCAGCCCTTTACACTGAATATTTTTTGCAGTAACCACCTGCTAAAAAAAGGAGCTAACCAGTGACAGCTGGGCCATAGAGGGCGCCACCCTCCCCAGTGAAGAGTGTTTTTATTTATATTTTCATAATCATAATTTTTCATTTATTTTATTTGAAAAAATTGAATGGTATTACCAAATGTACTCATATAAATATATATGTACGACCAGTCAAAAGTTTTTGAACACCCAATTTTTCCAGTGTTTTTACTGAAAATTATGCTGTTTAGGTCAAAGCATAGTACAAATAAGCAGTTGGGGTCAAAAAAGAAATTATGGGATCAATTTATGGACCAAAATGTNATATAACAGCTGAACACACACGTGGCATTCTTTCTACAATAGAAATCAAATATTCTTCAGAAAGTTCTTCCCATGTCTGTTGCAGAAGTTCCCATAAATGTGTGGCACTTGTGGGTTGCTTTGCTTTCACTCTTCTGTCCATTTCATCCCAAACCAGCTCAATGGGGTTTAAGTCTGGAGACTGTTCTGGCCACTCCATGTTTTCAAGTTTACCAGCTTGTTCTTTTTTCACAAGATAGTTCTGGCATAGCTTGGACTTCTGTTTTGGGTCATTATCTTGCTGTAAGATGAACCCCTGACCAACTAGACACATACCAGAGGGTATTGCATGGCGCTGCAGGATGCTGTGGTAGCCGTTTTGGTTCTCCCACGGAGAGTGAGACTTGTTCAGTGGTTGGGACCTAGGTCGTTTTGTTCGGGTCTGGTAGTGTGAAGGTCCTCCATGTTTGACAGTTGAAGCCACACACTGTGGAAGCATCCTTTCACCTACTCTACGCCGTACAAAGATCCTGATGAACCCAAGATTTCAAATTTTGATTCATCAGTCCATAATACCTTTTTCCACTCTTCAGTCATCCAATGGCAGTGTTTCTTGGCCCAGGCAAGCCTCTTTGTCTTATTCTGACGTCTTAGCAATGGTTTTCTTGCTGCAACTCGTCCAGTCAAACCCGCAGCTCCAAGTCTTCTCTTCACAGTTGAAACAGAGACTTGCTCACTATGACCACTATTAAGCTGTGCTTGAAGCTGTTGTCCTGTGAGCCGCCGATCATGCAAACTGTTGACTCTCAGAAACTTGTCCTCTGATTCAGTTGTGGCTTTGGGTCTGCCAGACCTCTTCCTGTCAAAGTTTGCCCCAGTTTCTGACTTTCTTTTGATGGTGAAGGAAACTGTACTCAATGACACTTTGACTTTCTTTGCAATTTCTCTGTAGGAAAGACCTACATTTTTCAGTGTTNTATATATATATATATATATACATACATACATAAATATATAATAAAATGAAGTACTCACATAGCAATGTTAATTTAGCTAATCAGCGTCACAGAAATTAATCTCCAAAGGCGGCTTCTCAAATTGCCCTTCAGGTAAATTGGATTATTCCTGGTGGTTGACGTCCGACAGAATTGGCACTGATGGGTGCCGATCCCGACACTGAAAACGACTCTATTGCCTCTTCTCCAAAATCCTTTTGAGAGGAGAAGTTTGGAGGAAAATTTAAAGAATAAAGAAACTTGACCGGATCAGCCAGACATCAAAATAAAACAGCAAATGAGAGAAGAAGGCAAAACCTATGTCAGAGGATTTTCTTGCAGCTGGTACATCAGAAAAGCTTAACTAGCTCCCTGTGTTTACTTTTTGAAACTTCTGACATGGATACAAAACTCCATGAAGCTAACTATTCTAGGAACAATTAACATTGTAGACGATGAGACGAAGCCACGAGACTGCTGTGAGGAAACAATGAAGAAGTGGATAAAAACAGATACATTTTTATCAAAGATAACTGAATGTGTGAAATTCTGCAGTGTATTTGGACTGGCTTTGCACGGTCACGATGAGACTAATTTCTCTACAGCCCGTGTGTTTTCAGGGGTTTGGTAGATTTTATTGCTTCATTGGACAGTGTGCTGGAGGAGGGTCTGAAGACAGCGACGGATTCTAAAGGGATGTTGAGAACGAAGTAAAACAAACTCTGTGACTGGATGCTATCAGTTCTTGAAGATCACATTCTGGATGGAGTAGAACTCTTGTATAAGTTGTTTTAGTGTTTACATGAAAACATCTTCCCCTTGCCCATGTAAGTAATTTTTGGTACACATGCACATGGTCCACTTCCAGATTAATCAAGCTTTTCAGAAATATGTGGTTGAATATTTTTTATATATTTGTGTGCGCAATAACCTGTCACCTGTTGTGTTGTTTTTTCCTTTTTTTGTTTTGGATAAATAATTTTCTCTTTTTCATAGAGCACTTGAGTAATAATTTAATGGTGACCCGAGATTCATCAGTCAGACATCAGTCAGATCATAAAATTCATGAGGCTTCTTTGATGTTTGATGAACAGCCTAATCAATTAATTGATCAATTAATTAATCATCAATCTTTATTTATATAGTGCCAAATTCTTAACATTACCACAACATTTTCCAAAGCATGAACAGATACCAGTTAGATACAGTTGTTCGCATTAGCAGAGCCAACATCGAGATAAGATGAGAAGTCTGATCTCTTATCCCACCATAGGCACAATGAGCAGGCCCTGCATGCTGAGAGCGCAGTGATCTAGATGGATGATCTGTAACGATGAGCTGTTTAAGATAAGATAGTCGTTAAAGGCCATCAATAGTTTCATAATTCAGAAGAATAATTTGTAATTCGAGGTAACCAGTGTAGAGATGCTAACACTGGAGAGATGTGCTCTCTCCTCCTGGTTCCAGTCTGTACACAGGCTGTAGTGTTTTTAACCAGCTGAAGAGTCCTAATAGACTTGTTAGAGCAGCCTGATAAAAGTTTAGTAATCTGACCTGGAAGAAAACAAAAGCATAGACTAGTTTCTCTGTGTCACTTTGAGATAAGATGTGTAAAAAAAATGTTTTCTTGCTTATGCTTTAACTTTTTAAACATACTCAATTTACACCTGCTGCAACCCCATGCCTGGACATGACTAATCAATTCTTGTTCTCAAGTGGTGAAATTCAGTATGGATGTGCTGATGGTCATGTTAGCTACTTTTTTAAATGACTTGTAAAATAAGCATACCTTTCATGTTTAAAGATTTTGCCTGTCCTTAAATGACACTTTGTTGCCTTATTTCCAACAGCCCTAGGATTACTTTTATCTACTCATCCATTCTAATTATATAAATGAAAAGAGTTGTGTATTATTACATGCAATTTGAGCTGTAGGTGGTTTAACTAATTGGTGAGCTCTTTGTCCTCCATATGCTGGTGTACTATGACCCTGATTATGCGTCTTTGAGTCCTCTTGATTTGCCAGGAGTTATCTACTGTCAACTGTGGGCATCATTACACCTCTTCACAAAAATAGAGGGATGTCACTGAGACTGAACCTGTGTTTTGCACAGTTGGCAGTCTACCACTGACTCTGTTTTTTACTCCGCTCGTATCATTTTGGCCTTAAAGAATCAGGTGAGATCTGAAAATCTTTTGAGAAACAAAGGAACCAACCAATGTTGCTAACTTAAGGGTCATCAAATCCTTGTTTCAGCACAGTTAACGTTTTAGTCGTTAGATTCTGGTAATTTAAAAAAAATGCACAAAGCTAAATCTTGGTTTCAAGAAGTGTGTCACTCTCACTGCTGCAAGCAAAGATGACTTCAATCCTGCCACAGCTCTGTGAAGAAAAGTTGCAGTGTAGATGCTAACTTGGAGGACAATGTGTGCTGCACAGGCTGCATTACCTGGAATTGAATCTATGACCTTTTGGTTTGAGGCTACTCCAGTGGTATAGAGTCATGCATTTTTTACTTAACCTGGAGGTTTGAAAACTCTTCTGTTTTGCTATATTCTGTTTCATATAAGATCTTTTCACCTCCCAAAGACTCAGAAAAATCTTCAAAACCAGACACTTGCAAACCTCTGAGGTCACGTCCAACGAGGACGCTCACATTCTCCATTTTAAGGGGTCAGTGGGAAACACTGTAGGAGATTATAAGCAGTAAATCTACAGGGGGGAACTTTCAGACAGTCTTTAATAATAAACTTCTCTACCTTGGTTCCACTGGCTTGTGAAAACCTGCCGACTTTAATGAAAGCTCTTATTTTAGTCTGATTTTAATGAAGTCGTATGTAAATTCGCTATCTCTGAAATTCCCAGTTCCTCCTGTCCCGTCATAATGAAGCTCTCTTTTTCTGTTTTTATTGGTGGACTTTACAGAGTAGACGCTCACTAATTACTTCTCCTCTCTCTATATCTCCCCCCTCCTCCTCTTCCTCTTCTCCTTCCTCTCCAGTCCCGTCCTTCTGGGGTCTGGTGCATTCAGCCTGGAACCTGTGCGCCATCGGGAAGAGGCAGTCCCCCATTGACATTGAGACCAGTCACTTGATATTCGACCCCTATCTGACCCCACTGAAGCTCAACACAGGGGGACGTAAGGTAAGAACTGCCTCCACCAAGCTCCTTAAGCGTGGAGGAGTAACGTTTCCTCGATAGATTTCAGACAGATCTCACCAAATATTCGATGGAAGACGGAGCATCATCCTCCAACAGCACTGAACATTCGTTCATCTCACAGCAGGATGCTTTTTCTAAATCAAGATGCAGACAAACTCATGTCTGACAGACACTGTGAGCTTTTTATCCACAGCAGAAGGCTTTCAATTCCCTGCTGCATTTGACTGCAGTACGGCTCAGGAGGCATTACAATTTTAGCCCCTTTACACAGCAATCACAGTTAATCTTTACAGGACAAATCCTCTCCAGAGCGACTGGAATCACAGTTAAAACAGGGATTTAAGAGATGTTGTACATTGCACTCTGGATTAGATCTGCTGTTTTGGTGGTGTGTTCTTGTTATTGGCCATATTTAGATCAAGCAATGTCACACTAAGTAGATCTTCCGCTCAAGGAAAAGCTGAGAAATAAATACGCACTATATACACAACACAGTTACATAACAGCAGACGTAGCTTTTAGATCTGTGCTTCAAATGTATGTCCTGCGTCTTATTTCTACGAGTATTTAAATGAGCTTCATATTCCTGGAAATTATGTCATTTCTCTTAATGTTGTGTCAACCAACCTCAAATTACTTTGATTCAAAACTTATTTAAAAAAGTAAAGAGTTTTAAAGTTCAAAGAGTACATTGTTTTTCCTATTAAGTTTTGTAAAATCAATGGTAATAATAATACATTTATTTATAAAATGCTTTTCAGGACACTCAAAGAAACTGTACAGAAAATAAAAAGATCATATAAAACATCATATAAACATTACAGTAGTTAGAACATGAATAATAGCATAGTGGCAAAGTTCTGGATATATTGTAGTTTGTTGAGTTGTTTTGAAGGGAGGCAGTAGAAAATGCTACTGCAGTAGTTGAGTCTGGAGGTCAGGGATGTCCAACTTAAGGCCCGGGGGCCAATTGTGGCCCGCCGTCTATTTTCATGCGGCCCCCAGCTTTCATTTTAATATGTGTTAATTTTGTAACTTAGAGTAATCATGTTCTAATTGTGTACTTTTACAGTTTCTGTCAGATGCTTGAAAAAAAAAACCCTAAATATATCTGATAACATATCACAAAAATTTGGACAGTGTATTTGCCACCCCAAATATTTGGGGTTGAAAATATTCTTTTAAGTATCTTATAAACAAATTTGATAAATTCTAGATACTGATCCTGCCATAAAAAAATAACATACTTTTCTCAGGTTTAGTTTCATCTCATAGGTCTGTGATAATAATAACACTAGCATGTTTGACTAAACTTGGAGACAGTTTTTTGCTTGGTTGTTTGTTCATTTATTTTTTTATTTTTTTTACAGAAACTACCAAAATGAAATAGTTTTCCAATTGAGCACTCATTTATTACTTTCACTGTTAATAAACATGTCTGTAAGAGTTGGCCCTTGGTCATTTTCAGAGTATGCATTACGGCCCTTTCGGAAAAAAGTTTGGACACCACTGCTAGAGGTGGGAAAGGCAGGAGTCAAGGTTAGAAGGAGAAAGATGGACAGAGATGGCAATATTTTTCAGGTGGAGGGGGGCGGATTTGATGGTGTTAGTGCTATGATGTTCCAGAGTGAAGTGAGTGTCAAAAATGATACAGGGGTTGTGGATATGAGGACAGAGTGAGGGAAGCATTGCCAATTGAAAGGCAGATGTGATTTAATTTCAGTGAGGCAGTTGGAGAGGGAATGGGTGGAAAGGGCTGGAGCAGTGATGGAGTTGGTAAAGATGTATAGCTGGATGTCACCAGCAAAGCCCCAGGCCCCTGTGTCCATGTACATCTACTTTGGATAGGTCCATGTCAGGTTGTAAAGTAATGAATCGGTTGATTGGAGCTCTGCTACAAAGTATGGCCACTCTAATCTCACGGTATTTCCGCACTGACATAATATGAGAGTTGCATACTTGTTTGAGTGTCACCCAGAACAGCATAGCGGACAGCTCCGGAACAGTTCATAATGCACTCTGGAATCTTAAATCTAAAGTCTGGAGAATGTTTGGAGTTTTAAAGAAGGATGGGGAGCTGGATAAAAGTCTGGCCATTTAAAAGTTGTGTAAAGCAGCGATTAACAGCTGCAGCACAACTAATCTGAGCCCTCACCTGTTGAGGCGGTATGGAGACACTCATGATGAGGAAGCTGTGGATGCTAATGCTAGCAGAGCCGACGCAAACACTAACTCGCAAGCTAGGGACACTGATGTAAAACACTTCTCCTAGCCCCAACTTAGCCACAACTCAGCGAGGTCCAATGTAATCACGGAATTGTTCACACGTTTCATTGCAAGGATTGTCAAATGAAAAAAAGTGTGTGCAAGGATGCCTTCATGTCTCACAGAAGACTTAAAGCAGCAAATATGTGAAAAAAGGAGGAACTATTGCGCTCTTTTTGTTCTCCATTGTTCATGAGTAATTTGCACTATTCATTGTGCTAAGACCTGGATACACAGTTCAAAGCAGAATGGCACTTTAAAAAGTATTTGAATTTTTACAGTAATGCTTCTTAAAGCTTTACTTTATTGTATCTTGCGCTTATGTTACTATGGTGCTATGACACCCTTGCTTGATGCACAGCTTGCCTATTGCTCCGCATTTTATTGTTGCCTGAAACTGATTGTAGTCAGTGTTTTTGCGTCTACATTTAGCACGTTTGAAAGGCAGGTGTAAACTGGCAGAGCGTTGCACACAAATGGTTGCAGTTATTGTGACAAGAAGGAGGCATAGGTGCAATGACAGAGACAGGGAATCTTCTGTGCGTGTATCAACATATTTGGACTGTCAGAAAAATAAACATTAGAGACATATCCTCTCCCCAGCAATGATATTTTTGAGCTTCTGGATAAGCTTAGTCTGGTTTTGAGCCAGTCCCAAAAAAAGAGCCATGCCATACATCATACTGCTAATCAAGTTTTTTTTTCCCCACCATTTGTAAAAATGATCTGTTTTCATCACTTACAGCTATTTGTGCAGAGCCACAGCCTGACTGCTAAACATGGTGATGTCAGGGTTCATGCAAAAAGGGGGCATATAAATGAAAATCCATTCCAGAAAGGAACCAACTATGTATAAGAAATCCTTTTGAGCAGTGGTCTTATATTATAGACTGATTTATTCTCACCTCTCCTCCCTGGCTTTCCCTGATTAAATGTTTAGCTTAGGTCAAAATCAGGATTCCTGCTTTGGTTTTTGTTTTGTTGGTTCTTTGTTTGTTTGTCCCCTCTACCTTTTGAAAGCAACCTTGGGTTTCTTGAAAGGCGTAAGTTATTATTATTAATATTATTATTATTATTATTATTATTATTATTATTATTATTTAGTATTATTGGTATTATTGTTATGAAACACTGTATTAGGGGATAATCAAATGGAAGCCAAAATCATCATAATTAAAAGGAATAAATGCCTGAAATATTTCATTGTGTGTGTGTGTGTGTGTGTGTGTGTGTGTGTGTGTGTGTGTATACTCAATCTATGTGGTATGAGTGTCACTTTTTAATTGCACTTTCTGGAATGAATGAACTTTTCTACGAAATTACAACAACCCTGCATAAACCTAAAAGTGCTCAGAATGCAAAAAGAAAGGAACTTGAGCAAAACTAATTTTTGTCCCACAGTCAATCAAATATTGGTTCTGGGTTTGCTGAATACAGAAGAAAAAGGGGAAATCTAAATCAGCTTTAAGACATACCTATTCACTCTGTGTGAACATTTGAAATCTTTGTAAAACACCTTGTCCTTGCAGTGTAACCTTTGTCAAATGGTCGGCGTAGGTTTGACGCTGTGCCAACATAAAGCCTGTCTTTGTCTATGATTTGCATGGAATCTAATTTAAAAAACTTGAATAACTAATTTTTCACAGAGGCAGACAGTCACATGATCAGAATCTTTATTAATGTCATCAATGAACTGTGACTGCCTGAACTGCAAAGAATTGATCATTTCTGACACATTCACTTTTTACATTATCCCAGCCCACTGTCAGACTTTTATTAAATGCAATTCTTCCTTTTTTTCAAACAGAAGTGTTATCATTGCTCTTTAAATCCATCTCCTTTAATTATGCATCATGAAAAAGAGCCAGACTTCTAACTGACACAACATTTCACCAGCACAGAATCTCTTCCTTTGATTCAGGAGAAAAAATGAGTCACAAATCATTACCCCAAAACATCATGTCTGAATCCAAATCTGATCACAGTTGGTTGCTTTGATCTCAGCCAGGAACAATATGCTGCTCTGTTTTTACATTTTAATATTCTCCTCAGAGCCTTCCAAAAACTCTGAAGCTCCAGAGATGATCACTACTGTAGGTGTTTTAGAAGCAACCAGAGACAGATGAGTCCTTTAAAAACAGACAAGCATCCCAAAGATCTTCATTAATTAACACACTTTTTACTCAGTTTAGAAGACTTGAAGGGGACAAAAAAGACTGAAATTGTGAAAGAAAGTATTTCCTTTATGAAGCCCTTGGATGGAGAAAAGCTTTTAGAACATATATGATCACCAATAACTGACATTGTGAACTATGGAAGAGGATTAGGGCCAATTTTGGAGGAGAAAACTATCCTGAGCAAAACTAGATCAAGGTCATAATTTCAACTTGAAACACACTTTCAAGATTAAGGTCAAAATGTTGAGAAATAAAGTGGAAATTCCCTGCCCTATTGTTTAGCAGTTGTAGACAGTATACAGTCATGAGGGCACCCAATTACTGCAATATTTTTAGATGTAGTCTACAGTGACCAAAAATCAGTAAAAAATTCAGCAAAACACTGTGAAAAAGGAACAATTAAAAACTGTAAAACGAAATATTTTCTTCTGCTGCACCAAATGACAGTTAATCGTAAGACTGGAGGTAGCTTTGACTTTTACTGTAAAAAATGTTAAGATGATCTACAAATCAAACTTCACTTATAAAGCACTTGTAATGCAGTTAAGTAACACAAAGTGCTTTTAAATAAAAAAAAAAAAAAAAAAAAAAAAAAACATCCCCAGTCTCCCACCCCTTCCCTTTCCCCTGCCCTCACACACATACTCGTACATGCACACGCACAGATACACACACACACATACTAATCCATATGAGGCTGATCTGTATAAGGCTGGGTAAAGGTGAACCAGTGTAGAAAGCACCATCAGAGGAGCTGTTTGCATCAGGAGCAGAGTGCCGGCCACAGCCACAGGACCTTATTAAATAAGCATGAACCAAAAAAAATTCTGGTCCAAACAAAATAGTATGATAGTATCTTTTTAAAAACAACTTATTTATATCATGCTAACATAAAGAGGTGAAATAAATGAAAAACCTTCCTTAGTCATGCATTCATTTTCACTTATCGCACTTATCCTGTCACAGATGTCGGGAGCCTATCCCAGCTGTCTTGGGGGGGGTTGTTCATCCTGGACTGGTCTCCAGTCAATCACAGAGCTGACTCACAGAGAAAACCTTTCACACACACCTACGGACCATAAAGAATCACTGTCATGGAATTTTCCTAATTCCTTATTATTCTACACAATTATTCCCTTAATTTCCTCTGTATGTCTCAAACATAGTCACAGCCCTGTATTTGACCTTAGATACACACATTCCTGTATTCTTGCATAGTGAGGACTGTTTCTCTTGTATCAGGATGAGAGGGACATCCTAAGCTGAACTCATTGGTCTCCTAAATAGACATAACAACCTTCAGAAATGATAAATACTGAATACACAGAGAGGTCTGGAAGAATTGACTCTGCACTACACTGCGCATCCAAGTGTACTGTCTGTCTCTTCTCCTTGATCAAGCTACATAAACCTTTTCAACTTAAGTCATCTGAGTCTCCTGAGTTTTCTTCGTCAAGTGGTCAAGCTTCCAGAAAATTCCTCAACAATCACCAATGAACCAAATGAGAATGTTTTAAGGTGACATGCAAAAGTGTTGTTGTGTTTAAGCCTCTCTTTACACGGAAACAGCGTTTCAGCTGATGTTGCAGTTTTGAAGAACTTTTGAAAAACTTTTGAAAACAGCCTCCGCCGTGAAATTTCTCTGAAACGTCATTTCCACAGAAACCGTGTAAATGGGAATGCTGATGTCACACAGAGCTGTGTGTGTGTGTGTGAAAGGATATGAACACAACTCTCTTTTTTGGAATCACATTTACTTTGTATTTAATGCTGTCCAATTCCTAAATTCAATAACAAAATAAAAACAGAATCTCCACTGTGCCATACACAAGCTGAACAACAATAACAACAGCGACCTACTGTTTTATTCTTGTGCTGTTGAATCCACTGACTGCCTTCCAACAAAATGTGCATCTTTTGCACTATTTCTGCAATCAGTGAAGAATTTTGTAATATTAACTCTAGATGTTCTGCTCACTTATTCTTCAGCCTCTATACCTTTGTTGTTCATCTACAGGCTTGATATGCATAGTGCAGTATTTTAAGCCCCTGAGCGTTTCCATGTAAGCGCAGTTTTTTTTCTACTTATTTTTGGGTGATTGGGTGAAACGCTGTGAAGCTTTGTCATGTAAATGGGGCTTTACATCAACACATGATGAATCCTAAAGAAAACAAACTGCAGGAGTAGAAGAACAACGACAAAACAATGAATCTGCTTAAAGATTAGGAAGAGTATTCCTCACCAAAAGTTTCTTAAAAATGTGTCTTAGAAATGTCTTGAAGTGTCCTCATTCAATGTAAGCAGATTTTCCTTGTTTCAAAAAGAAAACAAAAAGCACACCGTTGCTAGTTTTTGTGTCATATAAATAACAATGCAGGAACTTCTTGAAGGTGATCTATCACCTAGTTGGCATATGTAATGAGCTTCACGACCTAATGTTTGTTTTGACATAAAATTTTCTCAGCAAAATGTTAAATGATGAATTAAAGATAATAGGTAAAACTAGGAGTTGAGATAAAACACATCAGTAACTTGTTTGTATTCAATTTGGATCTGAATTTGCCACTCTTGGAGTGTCTGTTAGTGTGGAGTGGAAGTTAGAGATTTGTGTTTGTTTTCTCCAACTACCACGAACAGAACCACAACACTTTATTTACCCCTTACCCCGCACAAACAACCAGCTGTATCAACCAGCTCATGCTCCTCTGAAGGAAAACAAATTACCCAATGGCAAGATATTATTTCACCTTGGAGGCCAGGAGGGGGCCAATCAGATCCAAACATGGGCCATGACCCGGTGACCTCGCCCTTCACCAGTGCGTTCATCAGATGGTACAACTGATGACATCAGACACATTAGACCTGAGCAGCCTCTCCCTCCTTCAGAATCACAGCAGGCTTCATGCAGCTGTGTCTGCAGGCTGACTTGAATTTTTCATGACTACAAACTGACACAAGAGTGATATTAATAGTGCATTTCTTTAGTGCATAGTGCATTTCACCATATTTTATTGACATCTGTTTAGTTACCTCTGAGGCACCACGCGGGCTGCCAAGGGAAGCTAGAGGCAAGAATGGGAAGGACAATGAGGAGAGCTGTTATGGAGTTTATCTATTAAAAGAAGAAGCATTTCCACAAAAAGTGAGTTGCAAACTCTTCATTTACTGGATTTAATATTTTTATTCATGGTGGGGTTGCCTCTTGAAAGCCATCCCAGATTATTTTAAAATAATCTGTCTGAATAAAACTTGAATGCATCCTTGCGTCATCGCTCACATTCTACAAAGATTTGGTGCTCATGTCCGGGATCACTTTATATCTGACTGAATCCATGACCTCAATTTCAAAGAGTTTCTTCCTGCTGCTAGGTTATCAAAGTCGTCCCTGACCTGGAGTCTGTTTTAAATTGCTCTGTATGCATCATAGCTGCTTCTATTTCAGATAGTTTTTGTAAGAGAGCAGCGTGATAGAGCTGTGTCCTGGTGACAGACCCTCGAAGCAAATCTGATGAGTTTCTCCTGAGTCATTTTAGTTTTCAAATTCAATACCAGGAGTCTCCCCATTGACTTCTTGATTTTAATAGATAGGTTGTTGAGGAAGGACAGACACTGACCAAGCTCAAAAGATGAACCGTTTTCATCTGAGAGCTCTGTTGGTGCAGCATCCAAACATGTCTGAGTGTGAACACAGAAAATACTGAACTGCACTGGTTTTTATGTTGAAGATAAACGCAGTCAGAACAGAAATAAAACCTAGTCAAGAGACGCAGGCTGTTACAACCAATACTAACTCCCTTTCCCATGGATGCTTAATGTAAGTCATGAATAAATCAAATCAGAGAAAGAGAGAAGTGTGCTGCTTCATTCCCTTCAGCTCTATTCTCTCCGACTCTTCTAGTATGAATCACCTAACAAGTAACAGTGACTTAGTCTGGGGATATTGTTTGCAATGTCATACCTGTCTTCTTCTCCTCACTACCTTTACTATTTCTGCTTCTCTATTTTTGCAGTTTGAAGTCAGTTAATTATCAATATGCAGTCTTTTATAATATCTTCTGCATCAGGCTAAACTTTTGAACCCCCATGTTGTGTTCATTTCATGTTACACATCTCTGTGTTTCTAGTCAAAAATGACCAGTCCATTAAAGGTCTCATATTATTCTCCTTTTCAGCAGGTTAATACATGTCTCAGAGGTCCCAGAATAGTCAATTTGAAGTTTGTTGTATAAAAAATCATTTTTTTCCTTCACTTCAGCCAGCCTGAAAACTTTCTCTGTTCAGCTCTACTGAGAACATGCTGTTTCTGTGGGCTGTCCCTCCTCCAGCACAAGCCATGCTCCTCTGGAGGAGCTGGAGGAGGGAGGAGTTAGGGCAGAGTTATTTCCCTCCATGACATCATGGAGGGCTCTTGTTCTAATCCACCTGTTTGAGTAGACATTATCTGAAAAGAGGAGCAGGCAAGAGAGGGAGAGGAGAGAATTTTCTAATTTCAGGGGGGTTTGTAGACAGGCCGGGGATGCATATTACTGTTAGAAAACCATTCAAAAGTGAATTTTGCATAATATGGGCACTTTAAGGTTCATTGTTAAAACTACAATGATACTTCCTTCAACTTAACATAAAGTGGATTTTCTGTGCACTTTCAAACAAGAGAATTCAGCCAAAAAAGGTAAAGAAGAATCACGCAAAGGTCAGCATTCAAATGAGGTGGTTTTTATTGGTCAAAAATAGGTGAGCAAATCAAATTAAATTATAGGGGAAGTATGCTCCCTGCCCCTGACCGTAGTTAATAGTTTGGCTAACAGTTCTAGCTTTGCAAACACACCATGGACAGTAAAAGACAGCCCTGCCCTGTGAAAGAAACTCAAGAGCCATACAACAGACTCCCTGTGGATATAGAATCATTCATTCTCTGTGTTACAGCCGCTATTGTAGCTGCTGGGGATTGCTTCTCCTACATGCTATCAGCAAAACACAGTCACATGCACACTCGGGGCGCTGTGATTGGCTTGTCATCACCAATAAAAACTCCTGCTCTCTGCCCAGAAGCGTCCTGAGTCCAGCACGATATTGTCAAAACAGGCGTCTGTAAGGTTTGACTCCATTCCCAAACTGCAGGGGGCGGTGTATCACAAACACACATCTACCAGAGCATTTAAGTAGAGTAGAAGAAGTCTGCCTTTGTTTCTATGGTTTTCAACATTGTTTTTTTTTTTGCCTATTCCTCTCCTCTGTTGAGTGTGACCACAAGGATTAGTCATCACAGAGTTATCACTTTGATCTCTGTGTGAGGAATGAAATAAATGCCTGTATTTGCACACTTTAGACACTCAAAGCTCTGGGCTGGCCACTACACTGTCTGTGCAATTTCTGCACGGCAGTTAAAAATATTTTTGGAGGTGGGCAACATGGACATTTTCTGCGTGAGAGGGACTGCAAAAATGTAATCCGTCCACATTGGGTGGAGTGGAGTACGCAGACGTGGAAAGCAAAATCCAGGCTTTAGACAAGTGGGTGTGGGTCATCTTCTGTATTTGAGACTTTATCCTTAAACCTATCCTCTATGTCAGTTTCAAAGCATCTGTCCTCTTCACCAGGTTATGTTGCTTATGTGCTTAGGTGTTTTTTTCCTAATCCTATACTTTACCCCCCCACAGAGCGCAGTTTGGAATTGGCTTTCCCCCCTCATCCACCCTGTTGTTTCTCCCTTGTCTTATCTAATGAAACAGGGTGCCATGCAAGCTTGCTGTCCCACAGTCCTCCCGCTCCTGTCCTCCCCTTGTTATATGTCACTGTCTTTTTTATGTTTCTTGGACAGGATGAAAATGAACTGTAATTTTGTTGGGATGAAATAATGTATCCTGTTTTCTTGTAATCTTGTAATGCCTGTAAAAACTTCAAACAGGTGTTTTTCCTGTGGGAGAGTGACCCAACCAAAGGCTCCCAGGGAATCAAAGATGTATGCGTCTGTGTGTAGGTGGGATGGTGTGTGTGAGGGTGCACGTATGTGTACCGTGTCATGTGACTTTTTTACACTTTTCATTTCTATGGCTGGTCATTTTTTATCAAACACCAAGAGTGTACACAAACAATAGCACTCAAATCAATAGCTTTTACTTCATGTGTTCAAAATTTGTGTGTGGACAAAGTCATTACACCCCAAGTTCTTTAAAGATAAAGTTAAAGTTGACTTGTAAGTTGACTTACTTGCTCACATACTGAGGTCTTATCATTGCAGTGTTATTTTTCCACCTGTTTGGCAGATTGTAGGTTGAGAAATTTCCCAAGATTCATGTAAAGATGTGTTCTTAAGCCATGACAAACTGTTTCAGTTCAGCTGCGTCAGGGTGTCTTTCCTCTCTTACCTCTTAGCCTGCTGCGAGTACATCTGGTACATCAGTGGGATAATACCTTTAAAATGAACAACAAACACGGCAAGGAGAAAAGAGAATGTGGCAGAATCCCTGTTTCATGCACTCTATAATCAATTATTTCCTTTAGGACATGAAAGGGGGAACATTGGATTAAATGAAGCTTTCAGAACCAGTATTATGTCAAGTCAGATCCATTCTTTTGTTCCACACAAAAATCATACATTCTCTTAAATTTTCATCTTTTATTCATATCCCTCGCTCCGCTCATTTCAGCAGATCCGTCCCTTTCGGTCCACCCTCTGACTCTTTCTGTGATCAAATTCAGAGGCCACAGGTTGAGCTCCCATCACAATGAAACATGTCAGACTCTAATCATGGTCAGGCTTGCAGTTCAGCTGAGGATGCTGGGAAATCAGATGAGTGTCAGCAGAAGATCAGGCTGTGCAAATCCAAACGGGTACAGAATGTAGGTCAGGCAGGCTAATGAAATATGTGGATTACTGAAACACTGGGTCACAGCTTGTCCCAGACACACTTCCATGGAGTTTGTGTTTGTATTTGTGAAGATGCCGCAGCAGAGGGACTTTGGTGAGTTAGTCTTTCTCTCTGTTTGTTTTCATTTGTGTGGCAGAAACTACGGCATGTGTAAACATCCAATTAAAGATTTATACAAACCATGGAAATAATGTAGGTCATGCATGGTATTAGAGTCTGCACTCATAAAGCATCTCATGTTGTTCACAGTTAACAAAACACCAGTGCAGTTCACAGGAAGAAGACTGCAAACACAGCTTCTCTTCCTGGTATGTTACACAAATCAAAGACATAGAACAGTACTTTGCATGTGGTTTGTGCAATCTTCTGCCTAATTGGACCCAAGTTGACAAATGACAGGTCCAGCCTTCAAGGAGGTAATTGTGATGTAGAAAGAACAGAAGACTTAGGTTGGCTATAAGATTATGGATAGATGAGACAGTCAGACCTTTGCCTAGGAGACTGGGGTTTAAAGCTCATGGAAAAAAACAACAACAACATAAAAAAACAGTTAAATCTGCCAACGAACAACGATTGATTCCCTCAGATAGACAGGAAGTTTTGAACGTCAACTAAAAAGATTTTTCCTGTTAGCCATATGTGAGAAAGGATGGGGGAAGTCACTGAAGTGTTATCTGAAGACACTCATGTCTCTGAGTGTAGGGTTAAAGAGAGGTTGTCACAGAGTTTCAACAGTTAAGGATCATGGATGTGAAGAAAGAAGGCTGTGTTGAATTTTTGTAGAGTGGAGTCCTGACATCTCGTCTTTTACTTGAGAGAGTTTGGATCAGATAGAGCTCTAGCTTTACATTAACAGTCTATAAGGTATACTTTAACAGTTTCACTGAATGAATCGGGGAATTCACAGACACACATTCATAAACAGTGCTTTGTAAACAGAAACTTGCACTGATGATGCAGCTGGGTGATTATGGTAAAAATCACCATCAATGGAACCAAAGCCAAAGTGTCCAAACAATGCGCGCAATTCCTGGGAGCTCCTTTTGTCTGATAGAAAAGGGACAGAAGAGCAGAAGAAAGATGATCAGGAGAGTGAAAGAGCACATGCTTAAGGCTAAAATGCAAGCTAGAGGCTAAAGTGCAAGCCAAAGGCTGAAACGGGGGCTTATCTGTTTGTGCTGCTCTTCACTCCAACCCACATGCAGCAGTTATTGTGCAGTGATCTGTTCAAACCGGAGAGTCTGTCTATAAAATGAAGAGCCAGGTTACGTTTGCTCTGCTTGGTGAGGTTGGAGTTGGAAGATGAGCACTGGTAGGAAATAACCAGGATTCACTAGTGATACACGTTACAGACAGGTCTCAGAGCACCAGGCTGTGAGTAGTGCCAAATGTCACCGGCTACTAACCTACGCTACAAACTTGCAAAGCTCAATTATAGTCACGTTTCAAACAGCAGCGCTATATAACTGTTTATGAATGCATTACCTCGTCTTGTTGTATCTGGTAAAAATTAATCTTGAGCAAAGTTGAGTTGAAAAGAAGATCTGCTCTACCACCAGTTCCACTTTCATAATAAATTTATCACGACAGTGTGCGCAAGTCCTTTGGCCAAAGGGAGTTGTTGCAAGAGTTATAATATAACTTAGCTGTATCTAACAGATTGCAGTCAGTCTGAGAGTACAACTTTTTTTTTGGTTTGTTTTCTTTTTTTTTTTTTTTTTAGTTAGGGCCCGAGCGACCGACAGGGTTGGCAAAGGTCCTCTTGTAATAACCTTAATAGGTATATATATATATATATATATATATATATATATATATATATAAGTATTGATCTTACGCTTTCTTTCTTTCTTCCGCGTCTTCAACCCCAAATTGTGTGCCTTTCGCTTGAGATGAACCCAAACTATGTTCCACCCCCCCCAAAGGAATACAAAAAATGAATGATTCTGATGCTCAAACAATGCTAGTATGCTATCTACTTTTAGCATTAGCTAAAAATGCGAGCCCCACCAGCGACTTTGACCTACAAGTCTAAAATTTTATGGCTATCACTATCATGCCTGGACCTACAAAAAAGTCTATTACGATGATACTGAATTCTGAATTCGAAGTTGGGAAATTTGACCTTAATGTCGGAATTTGACGATTTTTAGGGTACGTATTTGAACGAACTAGTCCCAGGGTTTTTTCCAATCAGCTTCAAATTTCTCATGTGTATACTAGACACATTGACAATTAAAAGTTATTAAAAGATTGAAATAATCTTAAGAGGCGTGGCCACAAGAGGGCGCCAAATTTTTTTTTTACTTTCTCCGATTGGTATGAAAATTTTTGGGCACATTAATCATTTCAAGACCTTCACAAAAATGTAAAATGTTAAGCAAAAAAAATTTATTTTAAGTTCCGAAATTCAGCGTCAAAGTTGGAATTTATGCGCTAGCAGGGTACAAATTTTTTCGAACTTGACCTACAGTTTTTTTCTGATCATCTTCAAATCACATTGGTGCATACTAGACACACTGACAACAAAAAGTTATTCAAGGATTGTTATTAATGGGCGTGGTCACTAGGGGCACCTAAAGTTGACCATTTTTCGACTGCCCGCTCCTCGCCACTCGCAGCGAGGAGCAAGGGTGTGAGAGAGGGCCTGTGTATCGCTTTCTCTATCTCTCTTTATTCCATTCTGCTGCCTCTTGGCCACAACTCTTGAGCAGTAGAGCCAGATAGAAACTTGAGACTCAAGTGTTTGTTCTCAGGTGGTTTGCATAGCAGTGTAGCATTTCATAAGTACAATTCCAATCTCTTATTATGGCCTGAAAATGTTCTCTATGTTTACATGGATCCATTCATACAATTTAATTTACATCTGAAATTAAGATAATAATTCTAAGGTGGCTATGGCAGCTTTCATTTTGGCATGGCGGTGTGCCACAATCACCTATGTGTTGCCAATAATCCTGAGCAGTGTATCCAAGGGTATGGTGTATTAGTAGAGAGAAAATTAGGGGGGGGGGTTGTCACATCAGTTTTGTTTTAAATGAGTTAGAAGCTCCAGGCTTGTTGTTCAAGACCAGGACTTGAACCAGCAACCCTCCCCTTGCCAAGCCAAGTCCCAATGGACTGACCCACAGCTGCCCTATGTTAATGTTTTTAAATTTGTCTCTTCCAAAAGTGAAAATTTCAAAGGAAACACATTTTATTGTAGCTCATCCGTTTTTTTAAATTACCAGGTTAGGAGTTTTGCAAAAATAGAGGCACAGCTGACTTGACTCACAAGCAAACATGGTAAAGCTGTTAGGAAAGAGGCTAAAGGCTGCCTCAGCTTAATTTCTTTGCATCTTACACGGTCGACCAAAAGTAAGGTTGAGTCAGTATTTCTGAAAAGGCAATCTGCGTCAGTAGGCTTCAGAACTCTGCATCTGAAACAAACAAATAATGCTGCAGAGATTACGTCTGTGTTTATGATCAGGGGCTGAGGGTTACCAGATGTTAGAGAGTAGAGAATTCAGAGAGATCACTTAAAGCACTCATCTTGGATTGAACTTATATGTATGAAAGTCAATTTAAATTAGGTTTGGTTTATGTGGAAAATTGGGATTGTATTAGAGGCATAAAAATAGAAAACTGATTTATAAAAGGGGCTTAGTCTATGTATATTACAAGCTCAGTTAGAATTGGCGGTTAGCAGCCTTTACAAGTCTCACCATTCAGATATGATCCTACTGCAAACTGTTATGTAACATGTCCATCTCTCCTCCTAGGTCAGAGATCCAGACATAACCCGCTAAAATTTCTTAGCATTCTTGGACCAGACACCCATCTCCCACCCTTGGCCTCAAACAGATGTGTTCACAGACCAGCTCCAGGGGGCCTTAATCCACCCATGCATTAAATCCACAATCCATGTTGTTTACCTCAACAGGCTTAGCTGGACCTGTCCTGTGGGGAGGGTTAGCACACTGAGGTTTTCCTGCAGGCTTGTAGTGTGTTGCTCACACTTTCAGCTCTTTTCTGGCTGATGTATGCTGACGGTGGGGAGGTGGGGGCATGTGGAGGATTTTCTCAGAATCGCTTACATGAACCTTGTGAAATCCGCTGTTACCCAGTATTTCCAGTAAGGGGAGGTTTCAGCGATGTTAGCTATTTCTCTTAATGACTGCATAAATTTGTTTTGCATTTGCCTCCTCCAGCAGAAATTAGCTGCATCACAGGACACTAAAACTCAACTTATCCTCCAATGATCTTAAAGCTGACTCATCTGAGTGATTGTGAGTGGACCACTCTTACTTTCTCTGAGTGAGGCTCTTCCATTAAATTCAGCTGTGATTTCAACCAGATGTTCCCTTCCTCTTACTTTTCTGTAGTCAGCACTGAAGAAGATTGTGATGGTGGAGTTAAAACCTAATTGGATAACTGGTATGATCCAAAATATATTTAACAGCTCCTGGATATTTCTTTTATTTCTAGTCCTTCAAAGAAACTTGTGTAAAGTAAGATTATCTACAGGTCTTCATTTTTAATTCCATTTGTTGGAGTTAAAATGAATTTGGTTATCATAAACATCCCAAAGATACAAAACTTGTTTTTGAAAAAATTAGTAAATAAAGTTTATGGTACACTACAAAAACGGCAATCAAAACATGTCATTTCATCTCACTTTTAGAAACAATTATATTCTTGATATGAGCCACATTCAACTGACAAGTCCAAAAAAATGTCTTATTTTTAGTTCCTTATAGAAAGAAATAAGGTCTGAAATGCTTTTAACAAGTCAAAAACATGAGCTAATAAAGAAAATCTTGATCATCAATTTTCTTGAAATGATATTATGACAATATTATTATGAAAGATGTCTTTATACGGGGCGCGGATGGCCTAGTGGATATGGCTGCGCACCATGAGGTTTAGCAGGCGGCCCGGGTTCGAATCCGACCTGTGGCCATCTCCTGCATGTCACTCCCCACTCTCTCTCTCCTTTCCGACGCTATCCACTGTCCTCCTCTATCTAATAAAGGCACAAAGGCCAAAAAAATAACTTAAAAAAAAAAAAAAAAAAAGATGTCTTAATACAAAAAACTTCTTTCTTTCTCAACATGCGCTCATGTGATGCTTTAGGCCTTGTTTAAGAAATCTGGGCTTTTGTGGTGATGGTGTAAAATCTTAAATAGCCATTAAATGAACACTGCAATTTTTTGCACAGTTAATTATTTTATTCTGTCCATTTGTTAAAAAGGCTAGTTGATTGTGTTCTACTTTTATTCTCTTTTTTATTGTATATTTGTATATATTTATATTTATTATTCTCATTTCTATGATTGGGCTTGCTCCGGGACCAGGGTAACCTAATTTCGTCCCACCCATGTTTTACATGGGTTGTATGACAATAAAACTCCTTGAATCCTTGAATCCTTAAATAAGTAATTGTGGGTTTAATTTGTCTTGCTTCTTTATTAACATTAGCGGCTTTGTGATTAAAATGATCTATTTTACTTCAATAATCAATGGCATAATGATTTCCAGAGTATTCTCTCCGACAGTACAACTGAAGCCTGCTCCGCATGCTCCGCTCCACCCAACAGGGACAAATAACGTAATTTTCACACCCACGCCCCCTTGTGCGATCCCTCTCAGGCTGAAAATTTCCACGTTGCGCACCTTTGAAATTTTCTAACTACTGTGCAGAGACGTGCGGACAATACGGCGGCTGACTCAGAGCTTTGAGTGTCAAAGGTGAGAAAATAAAGGCGTTTATTTGATTTATCACACAGGGATCACTGTGATAACTTTGTGATGACTATTCCTTGTGGTCACACTCTACAGAGAAGAAGAAAGGTGAAAAATTATTTTGTAAACCGTGTAAACAAAAGCAGACTTGTTCTACTCCACTTAATTGCTCTGGTAGACGTGTGTTTGTGATATGACGCCCCCTGCAGTTTGGGAATGGAAGCAAACAGATGGCGCGCGGACCTTGATATCATATCACCTTTCTATCCCAAGAGTTGTTCTATGTGCATCAGCGTGACTGTTGCACCTGGTGGGAACATTGCACAGAAATCTGCTGCTTTGAACTCTACAAAAATGATTACTGCTTTGTGTCACTGAGAAAAAAATACATTTCTGCGATGTAGTCTTTTAATACTATCATAAATCAGCAACAGTCACAACTCACTGAGTAATCTCTTTTCTCTGCTTCAGCTCCTGATACATATCTGAGAGAGATTTACAGGTTTTTCCTTCACATCTTCCATGATATCTTGGTTTCATTACCTCCCATCAGCTGTTCCTGCTCTGTCTGAAGTAGCTGCTCTGCATCATCACTCTCTAAGAAAGGTTGGCTTTGCTTAAGGAGAGAAATTAATCAGGGCTCTTTAAAGGAAGCAGCACAACTGTAGTAAGAGTTAAATCCTCCCTGTCTTCCCTGTGATTAATGCTCCTGTGCATCTGCTGAGGGAGAGCACACAGCACGGCCATCTGTCCTGGAAAGTGTGTGTATGTGTGTGAGCCAGAGAGGGGGAGAGGAAGCATGTGTACGGTGAGACTATGTTTGTGTGTGTGAGAAAATGATATCAAGGATCGAGGGCAGGTGAGAGCATTTGTGTTTGTGTGACTGTGGATGCATGTATCAAAGTCAAAAACTAAATTAGACCCCTCTGACTGTGTCTCAGTGCCTGTGTGTATGTGTGTGTGAGTGTGAGTGTGTGTTTTGTCCTGTTATCAGCCTCTCTCCTGCTTGAGCTTCTTGTAAGTGAGGGTCCTCAGAAGCTGTTGCACAACAGATTGGCTGTTTTGGCTTCTGCAGGCTGTAACAGACTTCTTTGTTGCTTAGAAATTCACAGGCCAAGTTTACATTTTTACAGTAATCCTGTCTGCTTTCACACATCCTTATAGACACATACAGACTCAGCCCTGAACAAACACAGCTCAGGGTCTGCAAACAACCTGCTGGGTCAAAGCAGCTGACTTTATGATTTTAGGGGCAAAATCCAACAGCTTTGCCAACACATCCGTCAATCATGAAGTTAAACCTCTTTTTTGTAGCCTCAAAGAAATCACTCTGAAAAAGTGTCACACCCGTGAAAGCTCTAATCTTTCATAGAGATTGGTAAGTTTCTCATTAAAATCAGAATACACTGCCTGGCTAAGAAAAAACATCACCACCTGGATTTAACTGAGCAAATAGGTACAAGCCTGCTATTGGATAATGATGTTGAAAAGATGTTTGTTTGTTTAAGAAGGTTCAAATCATTGGCATGCATCAAACAGAAAATATCTAAGAAGACTGATGCAGAAAGGACTAAAATTGAGTGAAGAACTGTCCATTATTAAAGGACCATTGTCTTCCAGGATGAAATGTGGTCAGAAAAAAATCCTGAATGATGGTGATCAACGATCACTGAAGCATTTGGCCCAATCAAATTAAAGAAAACAATAGTAGAACTCAGGAGTATGTTTCATAGTGAAAGTAACCATATTTGAAAGTTTTAGAAAAAAATGCAATTATTACTCCCCCCGGTAATTAAGTTAGTTCCTTACCTCTCATACTGCACCAACATGAATCAATGTGATCTGATAGTAAGTAATGAAACAAATAAGTGACTCATAAGATACTTTTAAATGTAACTAGTTACTTTTACAACACAGTAACTCAGTTACTTTTTAACAGTAACTTTTTTTTTTTTTGGAACTTGCCCAACCCTTTGAATGACAAAATTAAGATGCATATATACTTATGCATGACTGAAACATTCAAACCCCAGGAGGAGTTCTATGTTCCACACCGACACGTTCCACATGTTCACTTCTTCCAGATGTCATTTTTCTGGCTCCCTTTGATGTCGCTCTTGAAGCTGCTAAACAATAATCACTGAGTTTCTCAGCTTCTTCGATATGATGTCGAGCTCAAGCTCTGAAAAGTTTCTCTTCTTTGCCGTAATGCATTTCTCCATGACTACATAGAGGCATGTTATATATTGATAATTGTTTTCAGCTGCCACATTTATCAACAACTGATCAGGCTAACGCTGTGATTGGTCCAGATACACAAGTTTGATAGATCACACGTGAATGTTGTCGTAAGCTGATTTCTGCACCCAAGTCTGCACCAATTTAAATAATATTATGAAATTTAATCTGGAGCGCTTCTGTTGTAGACTGAACTTACAGTGTCTCTGTGTTTTCATTTGTTTTCTGTTAGGGATTTTGACCAATGAAAACCAAGTATTCAACCCAGCCAGGTTAAAAGTGTGAAAAGCAAGGTGAAAACTGTCTATGATGGTTGTGAATGGAGCAAGCTAAGTTTGTTCAGTAGCCTCTTAATATAAATATAGAATCTACTTTCATGAACCATATCTAAGAAGTTTTCCTTCTCCTTTGGCGGCTCTTTTTATCCATTAAAAGGAAAGAAATCATTATCTTCGGCCTTGAAATGACATGTGTTCATGCATAAGGGAGATAGTGTGACCTCAATTGCAACAATATATTCCCACATGAAATGGTGCAAGGATGATCTATTTGATTATCTGTTCTTAACATGGCAGAGGCAAACTTAATGAGTCATGAAACAGTCAGTCAGTGGGCTGACCTACAAATTTTTCAGCTTCACTTTTTTGAGTGCAGCATGTTGCCTATCACATAAAAAGTGTATAGACTAGTTTGTTTCACACAAACCCTTTTGTGGTGTACTGTATAGTACAGGTGTGGGTGTGTTGGGGGAGTTTGCTGAAACAGGAAACACTGAATATCAAATCTGAGATGGAAGCAAACCTCCCCGTGATCATATCATTTAGAGGATTTGTTAGAATTTATACATTGTGTTTTGAAGTTTGCACAATAACTCTGAAAATCAGCATATAGATTAGAAATGCAAATATGCAGGCTTTGGTCTATTTGTAACTGTTGCCTCAGCAGTGAACAATGGTTAAGCTCAACACATACACATTTGTTTTGCTAATGAGCTCTGCTGGGTCCTGCAAATGTCACAACCCTCTGCTTCCTTGACGTTGATGTTATGAGCTGCTGGTGAAAATGTGTCATCTATGAAATTGATCGCTATTAGAAGTAGAGCAGTTGTGTAATCTAACCTTCAGACCTCATAAAGGTTTTAGCATCCACTTAATAGCTCTGAAGGTTATAACTGTACGAGGAGGAATTATTTAAAACCCCAAATAAGTCTTTCTTTCACTGCTTGTCCTCATTAGACAAGATGTAACTGCATCTTTAATTAGATTTATTCATGTGTTTGTTCCATTTCAGTTGCACCCATTTTTATTTTCTTTTTGATTAAGCTAACTTGCATCATCTAACTCAGGCCTTACTTTCTACAGCTTCATTTTCATGCTCCTGATGCATCCCTGTGCTCTGACCGCAGTGCAA